>JAKTYG010000229.1:0-18062 GCA_030564725.1 Chernovozyma sophiae-reginae | reverse complement strand
AGCGAGCCAGGCCCCACGCAGTGGCTCTCCGCGAGCAGCGGCCAGCGGAGCGTCATGGACACCCCTAAAATGGGCCCCTAAGGAAGGAGCTAGCGATGCACACTACCGCTCCGCTCGGGCCATTTCATGGAGACTCCTGCGGAGAGCTGTCCCCTACGGGAATCCCCAGAACTCGAGCGTAGCGAGCCAGGCCACATGCAGTGGCTCTCCGCGAGCAGCGGCCAGCGGAGCGTCATAGTTACCTAGAGTTACTGAACTTACTGGTAATGGGGACTGTGCGCAAGATTGGAGATGTGTGCTCGCTAGTGGAGGACATAGCAGATAGCGCGCTAACGTCAGAGGAATGTTCGCTAAATTCAAAGGGAGGGAGGGAGGGAGGTAGGGAGAGCCTTGCTAGCTTCGTAGGAGTTAGAATTCTGGGAACCATTAGAAATTTCAAAAATATTGTGGAAGAGGGCGGCGAGTGAGTGTGTGCATGTATGAAAGACCTTGCAGTGGTCAGTTCGGAGCATCGTTGGTGACATCCCATTGCTCGCTAGAACTCCACCACTCCGCTAACTCTTTCTCGCGCGCGCCGCCAGTTCGCCAAACACCGCGATAATTTTGCAGCACCTCCAAAACAAAAATAAACACGAGCCAACCACAACAATTGACTCTTCTTTCCACCAAATACCAATATGCCACTTTAAAATGGCACCTAAACAACCCGAATCCATGAAGTATCGTGACGAGCGAATTGAAACGTTTGAAGAGGGCGCCTTTCAGGCAAAATCAAAACAGAAACGGTATTGGACCCATGACCAACCTAGTCCAGACGTGTTAGCAGAACAAGGGTTCTACTTCACCCCCACCAAGATCAATCCTGACCTGGTAACATGCTATATGTGTCATAAGAAGGAGACAAATATAGGGGGAGTGGAGAATATGGTACAGCATCACTTACAGAGGAGTCCACACTGTGCACTTTCGTTGATCATTTCACAACAAGTGGATCATTTGATGAGTGATGCTCATGGTACGGACCAATTCTGGATCCACGAGGCGGATCCCATGTTCTTAGATGTGTCCAGTAGGGAGTGTGTTGATATGAGGAAGAAGACTTTTGGTCTGAACTGGAAATTTGACTATTCTCGTGGAGAACTCAAGCTGGGAAAGCTTCCAAGACCAACTGCTACCTCCACGGCACTTGCACGAGCGGGTTTCTACTACTGTCCCTTGCGACAAGGTAACGACAGAGTTCAATGTGTGTACTGCAATTGTTGTCTAGACTCTTGGCAGCAGGACGATGATCCGTTGACAGAACACCGCATGAATGTTTCAGGCTATTGCTATTTCTTGGATCAGATCGACAAAGTACAGCTGAAGGAGACTCTAGTGGCACCAGAACCGTTCTCAGACGTGCTGATGAAAGAGGCGAACGACAAAGAGGAAAGTGCGCTAGATTTGCGAGAGAAGGATTCTCTTTCAATTGCTACTTGTGAAGCGCAAGTGCCTGAATCTCAGCCCACAGAACCTGAGATCAAAGAACTCCCCAATGAAGTCAAAGACGTTTATTCTGCAGAAGGTTCAAGTTTGACTGATGAGCCCATTAGTAAAAGACTTGGTAGAAGAAGAAGAAGAGCCAGTGTTCTGATGAATGAGTCAACATTTCAAATTCCTGAAGAGGAAAATCCAACTAACGCAAAAGAGCCAAAGAAAAGCACAAAGAGGCGTACAAGGAAGAAGATTCAGGAAAGTGAAAATGAGAATGAGTCCCTGAGCAGTGATAAGACAAATAAGATACGGCACCAGAAGATCAAAGAGGACCACAATGACGCTGAAGACCTGGTGCAGGACAGTGTCGATACACTGAAGAGTCACACCGAACCTCAATCGTACGAAGGGCAGCTTGAAGATGGGGATAACCCCAGTCCCTCAGAATTACCGGATAATGCCGAGATCCACCAGATATCTGACGTTTTCTCTCGTCTGGATGTGTTGGATACCGAAAACTCAGCACAAGAGGTCGATGAACGAGTGGTGAATCAGCAGGATCCAAACACTTTCAAACTGCCAGATATTTCCACGGACCCTGCAGATGACTCCCAAGACTCGAGCGAATCATTCAAGCTCTCTGAGAACGATTCTTCATTCCACGAATCCTCCAGTGACAATATTCAACTTAACTCTAGAGCTAGGAGATCACGGTCCAGTTCTGTTCAGGACATATCTACTGCTCAAGAAACTCTCAGGACAGTCAAAAAAAGAGACACTAAAGAGAAGGACTCAGTATCTCTTTCCAAATCAAAGACTAAGAAAAGGGCTCACGAGCACCAGAATAATATCTCTTTCGATGATGAGCGGTTTCGAAAGATCCTCCCGTCGCCTAGTAAGTCAAAGAAGATAAAGATATCTGATAACCGGAAGTCTCCAACGCCAACTTTCTATGATGTGTCGAACCACAACTTGGGAGATTACGAGGAAGAGAATCTCGCTTTCTTAGAGAACAATGTCAAAGTAGAGAAGGCAGATAGGATAGGGGCACACGAGGCAAGAGACCTTGCAAAGCTAGATAAGATCAGAAAGTCCCAAAGGTCATTAGATGGAAGCAAGATCAAGTCCATGGCCAATGTGTTTAAGCCCACCAGTAACACAATTCTTCCAAGTCCAGTGGACATCTCTCCCGTCAGGAAGATCCCAAGCAAGAAACATCTGAAAGCCTTGAAGAATCTTTTAGATATGTCATCTAATGACTTAGACGATGATATCTTTAGCAATAGAGAGATTAAGTTAAATTTTAATGAAGTTCAGGGGAAGAATAAGGGACTGGAAAAACATAATAGCCCAGAAGAACTGCAAAAAGGAGGCAATGATCATGAGAGTTCAAGTGAAGGGTCAAACCTGAGTTCATCGTATGAGGATGCGGAGGAAGAAGGGCATAGTGATTTTTTGGGATATCTTGAAGAAGATGAAATGATTGTTGAGCCCGTGGAAGAAGTTAAGGAAAGAGAAGTGGAACAAGCATTGAAAGAAACAGTAGAGGAAGCTCACACTTTTAAGAATAAAAATGAAAGAGATTTAGAAAGTGTAATAAAGCAGGTAGGAGACCCAGTCGATGTCTTACATACTTCTCAAGCAGAGCATATTAAACTGTCCGCTGCGTCTACCGATGAACGTCAAGAGATTCTAATGCATCTGGAAGATGAAGGAGTACCCGAAGACTTCGATGCTTTACCTAATATCGGGATTCTCGACGAACTAGTTCCACTGCCGCAGCAGAATCAGTCAATGAACTCTGTTGCCCAAACTGGTCAAAGTATTGTAAAACAAGGAATGGCGATATCTGCTACAGAGTTAGAGCCAAAACCAGAGCAAGAAGACTCTACTCCTAAGTCAGCACCACACCAGGATAATCTTTTGAAGGTGGAGGTCCAGCCACAATTAAATTACAAAACTCAAGGTATGGAAGTACTTGATTCGGGGAGAATGGTTGTACAACCTGAAGAGGATCATCAGAACACCACCAAAGGAGCAAGATACCCTATTGATGTAGATGAACATGATACAAGAGAAACAACCAGTGTACAATTAGGTGCAACAGAAACTGCAACTGAAGTCTCACTGGAACATAATTACATTGGCCCCCTTGGTACCGCTCAGGGAGACCAAAAAGAGGAATTTGATCGGGTTGAAGAACACCAACTGGATAACCACCAGCTACCAGTTCCGGCAAAGTCTGGAAATAAACTGGCGCCCGTCGCTATTCAAGATATTGGGCAGAAATCAACTGAGCTTACTACTGAACAACCAAAAGAGAGTGCTAATGTTGAATTGGATCCTCCAATTGATGGTCCTTTTGTCACAAAAACTAAAGAAAACCCCCCGCCAGACACCAGAGCATCCAGTCCTATGGTGCAAACAAAGTACACCCATTTCAAGTCAGAACTAGAAACCCCATCGAAGCCTTCATTAAGCGCCTCAAAGCAACCAGAACTTGGCAACTCCTCGTTGTTGAAATTAAAATCCACTCCAGCACCTGATCGATACCCTGAGACTTCTCCTCTTGGCCAGAACTCTACTGCTATTGAGAGCCCCACAATGACTACTAATCGTCAACGTTTCCATGTCAAAGAGTCACCGAACCATTCCCCAAAGAACTCAAGTTCTCATAGACTGTCGCACGATTTGACTAAGTCATTCAATAGATTGCTCGAGTCAAGTACTCCACATAAGAAAGTCAATACGAGAGTGACTCCCTCAAAGGCACCTCATCTGCCCCAGAACGTGAACCACCAGATCTCATGGAAAAATGCTCCATTTGCTAAATTGCTTGATAATCTTACTAATATGGAAACAACCTCGGATTACCTCCATTCATTATCTACTTCCAAGTACGAATTAAATGACGATTACGATGGAGAATTGACTTCGTTCATCTCCAACATGCCCGAGGAGGAAGAAGAGATGACATTGCAGCAATGGATTCGGTCTAACGCGGCCAATTGCCGTAAATTATTAGAGCTGACATGTTCCGAAATGATCGACTCCTACCGCCATGAATGTGAACGGGCACTCAAGGTATTGGAAGGATTACCCACATAGGACTAATCAAGCTATTCAACTAATGCATATCACGTATTCAAATGACGATTCAAGGAACGAGTCTACTGCTCATCGAGAGCCATTCGATGTAGTCGCATTTGAGCCAAACTCTCATAATAAATTCTAAATCAGACCCCTCAATCTTTTCACTTGTCTATCTCTGCGACTCTCTGAATTCCTCCACATATCCACAACTTTGACGAACACATGTCATCCACTACAAGAATCTTGCACGTTGCACTGCACCTTGCACCTTGCTCCACCATTCCAGGGCAGGGCCATCCTCCTCCATCTTCAGATGAAAAATCCTTAGATCTACAACCTGCATATAACCCAAATCAAGCACCATGCAGTCCCGTTCAATTGTCTACGACAATCAAAATTGGCTCTGGCACCGTAAAGAATGACAAGTAATAAGCACGATTACCAACTCAAGCTGTCGTTATTAGAAGCAAAGGAAAGCTCAATTAGTTGCAGACAAGCATTAGCATTTGTACACAGACTACGAGTGGCCGAGCAAGCGCGGGATTTTACTTGATAACTTGAGGTTGAGCATTGGCACAAATTGGACAAAACTGAAGTTGAACTTAATCACAGATCCCACAAACAAGAGTTTATCAGTTGCACAAGAGCAACTCTTGAGCTAGGTTTTAATTAGTACAATTGAGCAGCAGTGATGTCGTTTTGGCCCTTTACTAGTACTCTGAACAGCAGTAAGCTCCACAAGTTTCTAGACTCGGTGCAAGATCTGGCAGCGGTTTCGGTTCAGGACTTGGTGGCGGACGCTGAACTACTGCAGGAGATTGTTAATGAGCTCCACAACATTAAAAATAACTTTGGCAAAAACGCAGGTAGTTTCCCGTTTCTGCAGCGACAGACGGTGGCGAAATTGCACCAGAATACGTCGTTGCTGCAACAGCAATTGCAATTACAACAGCAGCAACTTGAGGAAAGTGGCGGAGGAGTCGCAGCGAGTGGAATAGGCGAAGGCGTAGCTGGTGGATTGGGAAGTGGATTAACAAGCGCAGGCGCCAATGTTGCTTCCACAAGTGCAAGTGCCAGCGCTACAGGTAACAGTTCGAGTGGCAACCTCCTCGGTGGTACCTCTGGAACGGTTGGCAGCACTACTAATGGTGCTGCTTCTGTGTCATCTTACAGCGAATCGGGCACCACCAATATCAACAAGGATGCTAGAGGAGTAAAGCTCTTGGGGATTGTAATCCAATTGCATATATTGAATGGATTTCTTGACTATATCGTGGAAAGTGTTGACTTCTTCCATGAGATAGAGAAGCAGGAGACGGCCAAAGTGGATCAGCTAGTGGGAGAGAGTGTAGCGACTGAGAGTGGCAAAACTGGAGCTACTGCAGAGGATACCGAACAAGTCTCTGAGGAAAAGGATAACTCTGTTTTAAACCTCGAAAGTGCCATTACCACGGCATCGGTAACAAGTACAGACCAGTCGACTCAACTACAGCCTGGTGTTGACTCAATGGAAGTGCAGAAGGAAGAGCTCATGATTGAAGATGGACCTGATGACAATATCAATGAGGAAGATGAAGATATCACACCGACTTCCACCACCAATAGCGAGGTCAGTACTGGTAGTCTCGAGTCTCACGATGAGACCTTCCGTAGATCTGTCCAGATATCATCCGATATTCTTTCAATAGATCTCTGGATCATTCTGAATCGCATTATAGAGACGCCGATCATTATCACCAAGCTCTGGCATATACTCTCGTTACCCAATTTAACTGAGAGTTCTCCCACAGTTTCTTATCTCGTTAGAATCTTAGATCAACTTATGGACTCCAATAGCATCGAGCTCCTCAATTTCATTAGGAGACAACCAAACTTGGTAGATACTTTTTTGGCCAAGATAGATATTCCTTTGATAATGGATTTTTTTCTTCGAATCATTCAGACCGACAAGGTGGATTCCCCAACTGGGATATTGGAGACTCTAAGTCTGCAACAATTAATCCGAAAGTTGGTAGATATTCTAAAGCCTCAACCGAGCCAATTTGGAGAAGATGAGTTTGGTATTCCGAATTCAAGATTGTTCTTCAGACAGACGGCAGTGACAGATTTCTTGAAGGCATTGATAACCATTTCCTCCAATACTGCATTGGCGGTCAATTTAGAGACCAATATTGGTCCCAATCAGCTCACAAGAGAGCTAGTTTCAAAGGAAATCATCACGATTATCGTTCAGGAGATTATATTGTATCGGGAAGAGTCTCAGTCTCCGGCAAACTCGAACACTGAACATCACACCAACAAGCATGGAATCAACAATTGTGTGGGCATCATCATCGAATTGATCCGAAAGAATAACTCTGACTACGACTCCAACTGCGGCTCCTACAGCTCGTTACTAAACGACCCTAACAACGGGTCCAGCGTAACTGGAGAGATCAACCCCAGCGTGATGAGTCAATGGCTCAAGGATTTTGACCAAAACCCTCCTGGAGTCAGAGATCCAATATACTTGGGAGACATGCTTGAGATTTTTTCCAACCATCTCAATGGCTTGCTGCAGCTTATGAAGGACTCTGAGGACCCCCAGAGGTCCAAATTAGGATTTGCCAATTTCAAAATCTCCGAATTGATTGCTGAATTGTTGCATTGTTCGAATATGATCTTGCTCAACTCCAAGAAGATCGAGAGGATTGTTCAGGTGCGAGAGCTTGTGAGATCGAAGCAAATAGAGAGGTTGAGAAGAGCAATCGAGGAATCAATTATGGGAAACTTTGAAGGAGGAGTTAACGAGGTGACGAACGGGTTAGACGATGTGTCATTGGAGAATGTTATGGCGAAGGATGAGTCTAACCGACAGAGTGGGATGAGTGGTTCAGGGTTAAGTAGTGCAGACTTTAGCCGTGCTGATGGAGATGTAACTGGGGCAACGAATAGTGAGTTTTTGAATAATTTGTCTACCGACAACTACAGTGACATCGATATTGAGCTTATCTCAGCCCAACTTGCTCTGATATCCGACATCGATTCAGATGATGAAGAGCCAATCATCTCTCCGGAGAACCCCTTTGTATGTTATGAACGAGATTCTGAATTCCGGAAGTCCAGTTGCCTTGGAGACCAATTTAAGATTAATCTCATCGATCTGCAAATGCTTATCTCAATCGTTTCCAAATTCATCAAATTCCCATGGCACAATTTCTTCCACAATGTGGTGTTTGATTTGATTCAACAGATCTTTAATGGTAAATTAAACTCATATAATTCGTTCCTTATAGTTGAATTGTTCAAACCTGATAAGTGTAATTTGACGGGAATGGTGGCTGGATCATATCAACATCTGACCGAACCTAGACCTGGATACATGGGTCATTTGATTCTTATCAGTGAAGAGATTGTCAAGTTTACCTCGTTGTATAAGCCAGATCTTATATCACCAATAATTATAACGGCAGTAACGTCAGACCAATGGGAATGGTTTGTGGCTGAGGTATTGTTAAAGACTAGAGAGATCTACAATGCGGTGCTTGGGGCAGAAAATGACAACCATCATGACACTGACAACCAAAATGACCACGAATCGTTTGGATTCGACTCTTCTACCATTGGATATCTTGATCTTGAGAATTATGATATGGGATCAGACAGCCATAAGGCAATTGTTCTTGGTGATAAGAGCAACTACGAGCTGTTCCTCCATGACAAGTCAGGGGTTGCAGGAGAGCATGAGGGAGGAGAAGATGAAGAAGAAGAAGAAGAAGAAGAAGAAGAAGAAGAAGAAGAAGAGGCAGCAGAAGAGGCAGACGAGCAGGTTCTTGATGAGCTGCAGAACCATGGGCTGTTTTATGACGTGCCAAGACACCATCAGGAGTTGTCTGACCTGCTTGATTTGCTGGGCCGTCGTGCGGATGATGAAGTCCATCATGACCAATTTGATCTTCAGGGACTGGACTCGAACCTATCTCCTGGCTTGATACTAAAACAACAATTGCAATCCCTTGACGATGATATAACGACCGAATCTGTTATGCCCAACGTTCCCATCACTTCGTCAATTCTTCCGTCGCAACATTCAGAGAACGTCAGCCACAAAGCAGACCGAGATAATGATTTCCTAGACACCTTATCGGGCTCCAGCTCATCAGAGGAAGAACCTGAGGCTGAAGAAGATACTCACGAGTTGACCAGGGTTCCGAAACACAGCCATTGAGCAAGCTACGTGCCAGTCATTAAGCAAGCTGTGTGCTATTGGTTTCGAAGAAGATGCGACTCCTGTCGAGCGATAACTGTCAGCAGTTCCAGAAGTCAATGAGCACCAGTACTCTTTGCTTGGGTAGCCGTTCCCATTTGATGGATACTCGTTGAGGATGGCTCTCTCAGCATCTGAAAAAGATGTTCTAGGACTTGGAGATTACAGCACTACTTCCGTTGGGAGAACCAAACTCTTTCTGCTCTACTGGTTTAGGACTGTCGTGGGACGGTACCAGAATTCACTGGTTGTACGCCAGGATGTGTCTTACATGTCCTTGGTTGGTCTATACTTGATTATAGTATCAATAGAAAGCACTAACTACCTATTTTGTATGCTCTGACGAGCTGTGAAAGCTAACTGTAGCCCTCAAAAGGGTGGCTGTCTTACGAACTTATGATTCAATTGAGTGACCATCAATGTCTTCAAGCCATCTACCTACCACGTTCACCATAAAACCATCTCGCAAGACCATTAAGTCTTCTCACCTGGTGACTCGTTGGTCAAAGCGCCACGCGGAGAGAAAGAACTCCCAAGCAGCTGATGGAAGCACGGTCTGAGGACCAACCTGAAGCTCCATGATTAAGCCTTAATGATATACACCATAGATAGAGCTTGGAATACTGGCTATGTTGAGTCTTCGAGAGTTGATCTCACAGAACACGAGAACACGAGAACACGAGGAGTCTGCCTCTAAAAGGTTCTCAGTAAGTATCAAAAAAGAGCCTGATGTATCATAATACTCCAATTTTTAGAGACTTCCAAGCTGAAAGTTGACCCCCTTACTGCTTCAATTGAGCCGTGGTGTGTTCCATAAAACTCCAATGCAGAACTATTCCCTCCCTCAAGCTGAAGAATCTCAGGTACCAAGAATAGCACATCCACATAAAGTAGCTGATTCAGGAATAGCAATCAATGGAGTCATCATAAAAAGTCACTCCATCCCTCCCTCACTCGATCTCAAACCCTCACCGTCTGGCGGTTCATTCACTTTTTTTTCCAATACCCAAATTGAAATCCATACATTCAACCATTCTAGCAGAAAGTCCATATTCCATACCACCATACCAATCTTCTCGAATTGTTTCAAAATACATACACCTAGCTTGTCGCTTCTATCCTTCGCAGTCCCCACTCTACCGACGTCTACCCAGCAGTGCTGATACACGTCCATAAATAACCTTCCCGTTAGGAAGTTCAATCTTATCACCACGTTGTGTCTTCTTTTTCTTTTTCTTCTCTTCATTTTGAACAATTGGTTCCTCCAGTTCAGGTCCCTCATAAACATAAGTGGTATCTATAACTTTAGAAGTAAGCTTACCTCCAGTGATGTTCCATACCCAACATGGGACTTTGTATATAAGCGTCTCTTTCCAATGTGGATAGACATTAATTGAATTCTCATTTATAGGAATCAAAGATTCATCCTTATCAATTAAATATATGTTACCATTACCAGCGACCAAAAATGTCTTACCAGTAGAATCATTTGATACTTTCCTATCCGAACCATCGGTTGGAGGTACAATTGAATTCCCCCAAGCTTGAGCTTTCAATTGTTGTTTCAATGATACAATTCTTTTGAAATCTTGTTTCCTATTAATTATCACTGCAGCATAGTGTAGAATAGAAATAATTACGAAAAGAATTCCAAGAGTGAAAAAGAATCCGGGTCTGAACTTGGAATAGAAGTAACCAGTTCCCTTCCATTGAGGGAATCCTTTAGCGTAAAAATAGTCATACCTCTTCCTTAATCCATGATCACGAAGGATGTTACCTACCAAAGATAATCTTTGGAATCTTTCTTCCGCATGTTTCCTCTCCGATTTAGATGAAGATTGCGAGATCTTATCAGGATGTAATTGACGAGAGATTTTACGATACGCTTTATTGATATCTTGCACTGAAGCTTTAGGGTCCAATCCAAGCCAAGAGTAAAATGAGGTCTCGATTCCTAAATCTTGTTGTATCTTATCATTGAGAGAGAATATCTCATAGTCCTCAGGCAGCCAATTGGACGCTACAATACAACTTACGAGGAAAGAAGCTATTACTAGCCATAATCCAGAAACTTTCATACTATTCTAAGGCGAAAGTAGAAAGAAGAAAGAAGAAAGAAGAAAGAAGAAAGAAGGTCAATCGCTTCTGTGTTTGCAAACGTGGATGTGTTTTTTCATGTGCAGAAGCTTTGTCGACACATTGAATACCACACTATCTGCAGGAACGAAAAAAGATTTTTGGAAAAATGCGCGCGCAAGGACAATACATGCAGGTGCCATATGGCAGAGTTTTTTCTGATCTGAACACCACAAATGGAAAGGAGGACAAGGAAGCTGAACAGAACAGAACAGAACGACAACTGATTACTTACATAGTTGGTTGGTCACCGAATACAGCTGTTGATAG
Organism: Chernovozyma sophiae-reginae; assembly: GCA_030564725.1. Classification (NCBI taxonomy): domain Eukaryota; kingdom Fungi; phylum Ascomycota; class Pichiomycetes; order Serinales; family Debaryomycetaceae; genus Chernovozyma; species Chernovozyma sophiae-reginae. The sequence goes on along the minus strand of JAKTYG010000229.1, from coordinate 6,844 downwards.
ACTTCTTATTTCAAACTGTGGTTGAGTCTGCTCATTTACAAATGGCCTATCCCGTCTCTACATCCACAAAGCTCACGCTCTTTTGTAACGTTGCATCGTTCACCCTTTGGTTGTGCTGCTTCATTCGATTTCTAATTCTTCTCCCACTAGTGGGCCAATCGTTCCTACCAGGAGGAATAGCAGATTTCTTTCATTTCGTGGCTTTGTTACCGTCTATTGCTCTTATATTCATCCCAGTATGGACTGCTGAATCAATGTGGGCCGTTGTCAATCTGGCAAGAATGGCTTGGGTCTGCTATGGAGTCATATATCCTCACCCAAGGATCGCCAGACATGTCTCATACTCATTCATCATAACCGCTTGGTGTATTACATACATCATCAGCTCTGCATACCATTCGTTTAGAATCAGAATAAGAACAGCCCCCCATTGGTTGTTCTGGTTACAGTACCATGTGTTCTACTTTACGTTCCCTCTAGGAATGGTGGGAGAAATGGTGCTTATCTTCTTGAGTCTCTCGTTTGTGCCTGAAGGACTGGTGCACGGGTTGATTCTTCAGACCACCTTGCTTGCCTATGTCCCCGTGGGGTACTTCTTTTTCAATTATTTGAACAGTAGGAAGAAGCGTCGGTATGATCTGGTGATGGAGAAACGAAGACTTGGGCGAACCCCAGACCCTCTGTCTCTCAGCAATCCAACCAAGGTCACAGCTACATCCGTGGATAACTAGTACAGCCCTCCGCAGGAGTCTCCATGAAATGGCACTAGCGGAGCGGTAGTGGACTCCACTAAATGGCAAGTTGGGGATCGATGACGCTCCGCTGGCCGCTGCTCGCGTAGAGCCACTGCGTGGAGCTTGGCTCGCTACGCGAGTGGGTGGGATCTCCCGCCAGGGAGCAGCCCTCCGCAGGAGTCTCCATGAAATGGCCCTAGCGGAGCGGTAGTGGTTTTCTGTTCATTCTGGCATTTAGAACGACCATGACGCTCCGCTGGCCGCTGCTCGCGGAGAGCCAGGACGGCGCGTTCGAACTAGGTTTGTTGTCGGAAATTTCACTACTGCTCCCAAGCATGAAAGGAGTTTGCATTGGAGATGCTTTGGTCACTGACAAGCAATTCACTGCCTGGTGTACTCCTGTCGCTTCTGGTCTACAAATATCAACGAAGAGACGTGGACGTGAGATGAATATATAAACCCCTAGCTGTGTCTTAGTCGAGATGGCACACGCACTTCCTCTCCACCGGCTCTTCAGGTCTTCATACCTTTACAAAGACGCGGAATCCGACTATGAAGTATCTACTGATAGTCCAAAATGCAACTCCAGCTGTACACAACAACCCTACCATCATGACAAACATATCGTAGTTATGTTGACTTCCATCTCCAATGATTGCTGCCCCAATGGGCACACCAACCAAGTTCCCAAAGCTTAAGAAGAACACTACGAGTCCATAATGTTCACCGAACTTGGCCACTGGACAAATCTGAGCTATACAGATTGGCAAGAATGACAAAATCAGACCCAGGAAGAACCCTCCAAGAGCAGCAAATGTATAAAGGATGTTCAAACTGGAGCCGAACGGTAACCATAACACAAAAATACACGAAACCAAGCCTATGCTCATAAGAATATTCATATTGAATCGTCCATATTTGTCCAGGATATATCCGGGGATCCATCGTCCTAAGATTCCGGTGCTGTTCCATACTGTAAGCATGAGATAAGATGTCGATTCAGGGACTCCCTGAGCAATTGCGTAGGTTGCAAAATAAGTAACGATGAGAATAAGTGAGAGTTCACAGCAGAATCCTCCTGCAATCAAGAAGGAGAATTTGATATCCTTAAGAGAAGAGAAGTTTAAGATTTTTGAAATGCCACGAGCTGAAGAATTGAACTTCTGGGAAACTTTCTGAGAGAATTTCACCATTGAATTCGATTCTTGTCTGGATTTAGGAGTTTGTGAATTGTTGATTTGAACAGAAGTTCGCTGAACAGCGGTAGGTTTCGTTTGAAACTCAAGATTTGTCTCTGAGTTTTGGTGCAAAACTTGCACTTCTAAATTGTTTTCTTCACCTTCCAGGTCCAATTCTTTGTCCTCCTTAACTTTCCTGAATCTTTCCTTAACACAGATAATTGATATGATGTGACAGCCAAGGCAAAAGAAACCAAGGATCCTGATTGCCCATGGGAAACCGTACTTTGGATACAAATATCTTAGCAATAAAGGAATTGTTAACCCACCAATTGAGCCTCCAATAGTGGCAATTCCAGTAGCATGGCCCCTTTTAAAGAAGAACCAATGATTGATAACTCCCAATAAAGGAGTCATGGCAAGAGCATTACCGGTTCCAACCAAAATCGAAAGACTTAGAATGAATTGCCAAACATTTGTTGAGTTTGCAGCTGCCATGAATCCCACGGTTACCATTAGAGATGAACTTATAAGAAGCCATCGGGCCCCTTTCCGATCAAATATCGGACCAATAAATAGTCCAATAGCATAAGCCAACGCTAAAAAAATCGAGAAAATCCAAGCAACTGTAGATCCTTTAACGTTTTGTAGTTGATGGGTTGTCACATAGGCTTGGATTGCACCAACCGAATTGATAATTCCAAGCGTTGGTATGAGGCCAATGAAACAACCGAACAACACCGTGTAAGCCTTTCTGCCTCCGTCAGGATATTCATCCTGTTGATGTAGAGTTTCTGGTTCATTGGAAAGCTGTGGAGATATCAGTTGGTGGTTATTGGAGGCGGCGGATGCAACCGATGAAGTATTAGTTAGGGGTGTCTGGATGACAGAAAACTGTGAAAATTCCCCTTCTGGGACTTCTGAAAGCTCGATCGGAGCTGAAGTTGAAGACGAGTTCATAGACTGGGATGAGCACCTGTTGTGTTTTGAGACTGATCTATATCCAAGCCCTCCTTGAAATTACAAACTTTGACACTGTGGGACTCTACTTTGTCTTAAGAGGAAGTGAAATATCAGCAGTTACTGGGTGTTTTATACAATTTTGATAATGCGGATAGTTCAGCCCGCACATGAATCATCTTCTGAGTTTGAGAGAAGGTCACGTGGATTTATTGAATTGGAGGTGAATAGTTAAAAGTCTGGAACAGAGAAGATGGAGTCGAAGGTGGAGTCGAAGATTTTGTCGAAAATGGTTTAAGCGATACAGGATACAGATTGCAGTGCTCTGATGATGAATGATGAATGGAAGCAAGAGATAAAGTTGAAATATTGGTGTTGTTGTAGTGGTGCTTAGACGCTGGAGAGTTACAAGTGCTAAGCTAAAACGCCGCAAGATGTGGGCCAAAGATAAGCAACGAGAACGGATATTTCTATGAAAACATTGAACAGATCAACAATGAAGACAGAATAGCATAGAAATAGCTACATGTAGGTAGTATAGCTCCATTACCAGAATAATCAAGTCGAAATCCAAGTAGTGGATGGTAGTAAATAAGGTATCTAAGTAGCGTGTTCCTCCCCCACCCCACGAATAACTCGCGTAGCGAGCCAAGCACCACGCAGTGGCTCTCCCCGAGCAGGGGCCAGCGGAGCGTCATCGATCCCCAACTTGCCATTCAGCGGAGTCCATTACCGCTCCGCTAGGGCCATTTCATGGAGACTCCTGCGGAGGGCCGCTCCCTACGGGAGACCATTCAGTGCCATTCTGTCGAAAAAACTAGCCAAGACTCACCAACTGGTTTCCAGCGAGCAGACGCAAGCTTAGGGTCACGTATTCGCGCAAACTGTCCCCTAGACTTAGCAAGAAGTCTTCGCTAAGACATTTTTGAGTTTTGGCGAGTATCAGATTTTCAGTTTTGTGTCACTATGATTATGTCTCAATTTTTCACTTCACCATTGAACGATCACACTTCAAACCTTTCTTCTTCTTTTAAACAGTTTAAACATTTAGCTTCAACACATCATGATCACCAAATACTTCACAAAGGTCACGGTGAAGTTTGATCCATTTAGCCCCAGTGCTAGACCTGCCAGGTTATTCCTCACCCGTATTCCTCCTTCTCTTAAAGGACAATGTACCATAGACCATAAGATCTTGTCACCTTCATCTCCAGCCTCAGAGAAGCCAATAATACAAGTGACATTCAAGGATAAATACGTATTGACTGCGGATCCTACCAAAATGAACTATAAGGATGTGGCTACTCTCTTTGATACACATTCAAGAAAATTAGTGCTTCAAGATTCCATCGCTGTCTAAATGTTGAAGAATTGACTGTTCCTGTATATACGAATAAATAAGATAGAATTCAATCAGATAAGCTGCTAAGAATCGAGGGATTTGTAGGATATTTCTCTAAATGTGTAGTGGTAGAGTATATCTACTATGTATGGGACTATGAATGGGTGTTGCTGACAGGTTGCTGCTGACAGGTTGCAGCTTGTCTACATCCATTATGTGCTACTCTGGGGCCCCCCGTAGAGCAACTTTAGAGGAGTGCGCGCTAAACTTAGGGCACGACTTGGACTTTCCCCGAGCCATTGAATTTCCCGTAGGGAACAGTTCTCCGCAGGAGTCTCCATGAAATGGCCCTAGCGGAGCGGTAGTGGACTCCGCTGAATGGTAAGTTGGGGATCGATGACGCTCCGCTGGCCCCTGCTCGGGGAGAGCCACTACGTGGAGTCTGGCTCGCTTCGCGAGTGCTACGGGACGCTGGGATCATCCACAGGGTGTGGACTACAGCGGGAGTCTCGATCAAATGGCCCTAGCGAAACGGTGGACGGATAACCATCTGTAATATCTCAGGAATACTGTGTCGATAAACCAAAGCATGCAAATTACGAGAACCATTCAGGGATTGTCTCCTTGTAGAGAGCTGTGGACTCGAGTTGAGATTTGGGCTCGAGCAACAATTTGGCTTGGAGGGGGTCGTAGGTCAAAGAATAGACAACCGATTCGTCTTTTGTTTGCGAGACTAGCCATACGATAACACATTGGTACCATCTTAGAAGTTTGAGACAAGTGATGGAGGAAGATGGTGGAGAAGGTGAAACAGGTGGAGCAGATGGAGGAGAAGATGAAACAGGAGGTTGAGTAGATCCAGAGGGTTGAGTAGATGATTTGGTTTCACCAGGTTGAGGAGCTGAAGTCTGGTGACGATCTATCGTCAGCTCTGGCGACAGTTCTGGCGACAGTTCTGGTTCTGGCGTTAGATCCAGTTTCAGCTTCAAGACCTCCACTTCCCTATCAGTCACTTCCTGTTGAGTAACCTCCGGATCTTGTGGGACTCTTAAACTTATGGTAGACCCTCTCGAGTTCAACAAGTTAGGGATGTCGTTAGTTTTGTAAGTCTTCAACCCATTAAGCTTGTAAGTGACCGAATGGCCATTGATTTCCTTCTTCCTGAATCCAATTGCAACGTACCTTCCGGACACCAACTTGGTTTGACACCAACTAATAAGGAGTTTTCTCGTGAGCTTTGAATCTAGCCAAGTGGTGTCGGTTTGGCCATGAGACTTGAGCTCGATGTAATGGTTTAGATCGGGCTCCGAGGGTCCCAGAGAAAGAGACGCATCTATTTCAGCTGAAAATAGAACGGGAATGGAATTGACTTCAGAGATGGCCACCGAGTAGAACTCCCCATTTGTAGATTGACATGGATCTGGGTCAGAGAGCTCCAGCGATAGAACCAGGGGCTCTGGCTTCTCAGAAGAAGACGGACGGCGATGTGGTTGTGCTGGCTCGTGATCCGGTGGCGTAGTGACAACTTCTTCGAACTTGAATCCGCTGTAGCACAACAAGTCGTAGTCGGAACAGTTGGAATTTGGCAGGCGAGGGGGAGGAGGAGGAGGAGGAGGAGCAACAGCAGCAGAAGCAGGAGCAACAGCAGCAGCAGCAACACCACCACCACCACCACCAGATCCACACGCATCATTTGCATTCACTCCCCTGGAGCTACCCCCAACAGGAGATTCTCTAGCACCAACGCCACTGGAAGATGTAGTGCCCAGTGACCCTAAAGTTCCAGACCCCTGCGGACTACTGCCCCCCTTTTTGCAGCCAGATTCACTAAACAAGCCTGCCATATCTTCCACCAAGGAGTCCTCTTTCCAATCAAAGTCAACCACCAAATAGCGCCCTGCATTCATCACATTGAACTGTAGAGCAACACCAGGATTCAATGGGATGAGCATTAATTTGAGCAAGTTCCTTCTTAAGGAAAGTACAGTTTTGGTAGCACCACCCTTTCCTTGGTCATCAATTTCCTTAATTACGTGAAAGAGATCGTCCAATTGGTAGATCTGCTGTAGTGACTTCTTCTTGTACTGTGAATAGCCTTCAGTTAGATCTGTTCCAATCAAAGATGGAGTCAACGGCTCACGTGCTCGAGACCCTTTCTTGGATTTCCTGTTCGAATTCTTCTTCTTGTCATCAATCAGGGGCGTGAAAGTACGTAAAAATCGTTGGTCCTGTGGCATAATTGTACCCTGGGAAGACTTAGAGTAGAACAAACACTGTTTGGGTTCCAAGGAATGCAAAACGCTGCGCTGGATCAAGCGATCAACATCAATGGAACTGTCGAGCAGAGACGATACATACGAATTGGAGAGTCTATGAAAAATCGAAAGAGAAAGATAAGCTTTGTCATAATCTGGCATTCCAAATTGCAATTGCACAGCAAGAGTAGAGGGATCTTGGATGACTTTAGGTACAAGAGGAAAGGTTTTGCTGATGACAGCACATGGAGTGGAGCGTAGTTCCTTTGCGTGGCCCAGATCAATGCGCACGGTACAAACTTAGCGGTCGCAGGATTCTCGGGAACAGCTCTCCGCAGGAGTCTCCATGAAATGGCCCTAGCGGAGCGGTAGTGG
>JAKTYG010000228.1:0-18301 GCA_030564725.1 Chernovozyma sophiae-reginae | reverse complement strand
CTACCGCTCCGCTTGGGCCATTTCATGGAGACTCCTGCGGAGAGCTGTTCCCTACGGGAAACCCCAGAGCTCGAGCGAAGCGAGCCAGGCTCCACGCAGTGGCTCTGCGCGAGTAGCGGCCAGCGGAGCGTCATAAGTCGCCTAAATATTGGGGACTAGGGGTCAGGCTACCGCTCCGCTTGGGCCATTTCATGGAGACTCCTGCGGAGAGCTGTTCCCTACGGGAAACCCCAGAGCTCGAGCGAAGCGAGCCAGGCTCCACGCAGTGGCTCTGCGCGAGTAGCGGCCAGCGGAGCGTCAGAGCCCTCGCTAAATTTGAGGATCTTTGGCAGTTTGCGAGCCGCTCAGAGCGCTAACCCACGGTGCACAGCATACCGAATTTCTCAAGGTCTCCCATCATCAGGTCACTCCCGCAAAAGTTATAAGTCTGATGGAGCGATATATATAAATCGTAGATATCCATAAAACCCGTTTAAAAGTGATAGAAGCGAGTACGTCTACCTCTTGCTGGTCGATGCTGGGAGACTAGGACTAGGTGCCAGCTTGTTAGCTATACTAAGCTTGGACCTACATGTAATCAAAATTTGTAGTTACCCGGATTTATTGCGGTGAGTATTTAAGAACCAGAGGTGCCGCTATTTTGCGAGGACATTTCAAATTTTCTTCAACCACGAACTTCTTCATGACTCTTATGTTGTCAGATAGCGTTAACAAGTGCTATGGATGTAAGACGTTGTTAAGACTTTCTAGAACAAATCTTAACCAGCTCTAAAACCATCGCTGTTAGAGGTCGCCGTTAGCATTGCTAAGCTGGCTGATCCATGAAATGGTGATGACCTGATGCTTGGAACATAACATAAACACATGTAGAAGAGTTGACTTGATCGGACTCGATGTACTTCTGTGAACTAGACTAACACTACTCCCGTCTCTCTATGCATAAATGGTCGACATGTGAGTTGTTATCTCAGTACGACTCCATTTGAACCAGTCTATGGAAACATATGATCAAAACGAGTTCCCTGACGGAATGTTTCGAGCAGTGAGGTTTGGCGCCAGGCATATGTCTACGCAATCGCATCCCGCTGCCCGTAGCGACTCCAGGGCGCGCAAAATATCAATTTGTTCGCCAGACATAGCGCGCGTTCCGCTAAATAGCCATCGTCGAGCTCCAAGGTATTCTCCATCGCAGCTCTAATTCGAGCTAACATCCTTCTCGATTAACCCTACCGAGCTCTAAAGCTCTCTACACCTCCACAACAGTCTACAACTCGCTCCAACTCGCTACAGCTCCATCTAAAACACTCAATAAGCTATGTTACAGTGGGGAAGTTAGCTAGGAACTGGCTCCCTGGCCAAGCCCTAGCCCAGGACCAGCCCTCATCCTGGCACTATATAAGATAATTCTCGCCGATTCTGCCTCTTCTGATCCGATCTCTTCTGGCAATAGACTCCTCAAGGTCCTCTAGCTCGTCGTTTACAATCTTACTTGCCAATCTGTAGCCGCTACTCAGATTGAAGTCTATCTCTGTAGCCCATACCAAGTTCTTGTGCATCCCCGAGTCGGTCAAATCAATGACAAGATTCTGTTTGCAGCCACAAGTGCCTCGGGAAATTATCAGATCGTAACTATCAACCTCATCGTCATAATAACAATCTTCTTCTTCTTCTTCTTCATCATCCAAAGTGGTTGGGATTTGGATCAAAAACTCCTTCAAGAATTCCTGGACCGCGTTCTTGGTCAACCAAATCATCGACGAAAGATTTAAATATTGAACACTGGTGTAGCTTCCAAAGCCACGGGCATGAATCCTTGAAATGGCATTGAGAATTTCAGTTTCATGAAGACGACTCAAGTAGTTGCTGTTAATTGATTTGAGATTCAAGTCACTGAGATAAATTTTACCGTCGCCCTTTCGAGTGTAGGACTTGTCAGCGCTCGATCGAGGGAGCGGAGGTAGCAAACTGTTGTACTTCCTAACTGGTTTGAACGAATATACCGAAGATGCAGAAGATGAAGAAATCCCACCACCGCCATTCTTCAACGAAGCATCATTTGAAATTGAAGTTCCTCCTGTAACCGAAACGAAACCTCCTCCAGTGACCGCATTGTAAGTAGATCTGATACTGGAGGCCAGAAAGGGGAAGCTTCTTAGCGACAGAGAGAGATTATTGTTGACGTAAGCAATCGAATCTTCGTTGGAAGTAGGACATGTCATGATATTGTTGATATTGTACAATAGATCCTTAGGATAATTATTCATAAGATCGTAAGTTTGATACTTGTAGGCCATTTTGGGATCGATCTCATAATCCACCGATAGCGACAAGTTTGCCAAATTAATAGAAACCAAATTTGGACAGAGATTCAAAGTATGAAGGATGTAACCAATTGGAATATCCTTATAGCTGGAATAGTTGAAAAGGAGTTTATTGATTGAAGGATGTGTATGTTGAAACAACCTTCTTGAAGATGAATTGGAATGATTTGAGTTCAGGTTAAGAAGACTGTGATGTACCTGGTGACTTTTCTGTCGTTTGGCGTTCTCCATTTCCGAATTTTGTCTTTTCCTGTTTTTGAAATACCTAAAAGTGTTAGATAACCGCAAGATTTTACTCGAAGATGAAGAAGATTGGGTGGTAGTGGACTTGAGAGAATACGCAGATTTCAACGATCGGGCCAGAATTTGACCATGAGATTGAATTTTGGTGAGTCCAATCGAGGTAGGATTGATCGAAAACAAAGGATTGGTCTTGAATTTCCAATCTCTCCAACCAGCCAACACGATAGAGTTATCCTCAAATCCATCATCAAACAGAAGATGATGTCTGCTATGTACCCCAGCCACTCGTGTGAGCGCGGTGTCGTTATAGCCGTTGTCACCTGCATCATCATCGTCTTCTTCGTCATCACCATCTGCGTTTGCTGCATCTTCATGCTCCTCTTCTATGCATGAGTTTCCCGGTTTGATCCCCGAAAGGTTAATTTCCTTTACGTACAACCCAATCTCCGAATTGAGACGCAAGTAGGTGACGAATTGGGCGAACTTGTAGGTGGAAGTGAATACCAACGACCGATAAATCAAAGGTTTTGTGAGCTGATACATCTGCTTGCTTACCAACAAACAGCACTTGTAGTCATCGAAATCGTCCACCAATTCCAAAATGTATTCCAAGATCTCAACCGGCAAGTTCTTGAATTGAATTGGTTTTGCAGCCACAGGGGCGATGGGAGAAGTCGCAGTCTGTGCCGCCGTCGGCGATCCCGAATTGTAGCAGCCGTCTTTCGGCTTGTTGAGTCCCAAAAACCCCGACGACGAAGCAGCAGTCGAGGTCAGACAAGCATCCTCTTGTCCAATGGAAAGTATATTGGAGCTGATCCTCATTGACAAGATCGAGGTTCGTCTTGAGACATCACCCAACAACGATTTGTACTTCATTTTGATTTTGGTCTTCGTCTTAGGCTTGTTGAATGCAAGAATGTTCGCGAGATCGTTTTGGGATATGGGGACCAACGAGTGAGTTCGATAGTCATAGCGAGCATGGGGGGATAACAACGAGCGATAAGGAGGTAAATAAGAATGCAAATCAAGAGTGGAAGTTGTGGCAGCGGGAGTTATGGAGGTAGTAGGGCCAGCGGTATCTGAATCAAACATCAAATGGTGAATATAAAATGTGTGGAGGGGTGGCAGGCCAGCGGGAGGGAGCAGCAGATGAGTTGAATATGAGGGGGGGTCTTAGTAATTCAACCAATCACAACAGCAACCAACGATAAATAAAAATCGTAAATGCACCACAAGCAAACGAAAATGGTTTCCGAAAGATGAAAATGAAAAACTGAATCCACCAACTAAAAAAAAGTTAGAAACTGTGGATTGGCTGGTGTATAAATAGCAAGTGGTGGAAGGGGACGAGGAGGAGGGGGAGGTGTCTTGAGACCAGTGACAGAAATCGCAAGTAAAGGTTGAGAAAGACTAAAATTGTGGACCGAAACACTTTATTATGGTCAGAACAGACGGATTAATGGTCAGAAACTAGTACTAATCAGTGCTCAATAGAAGTACGACGTTTTCTGGATAAAGAGTATCAGGCTAAAAGGGTTTGAAAGTTGTTGTTGAGGAAAGAAATTCAAATTAAAGATGGAGACATTTATGCAAAAAGAGGGGGGGGGGTACAGGAGAGGGTGTACATGAGAGGGTGTACATGAGAATCTGCCCAACCCTCCCCAATTGGTAACCCAAATCATGCAAATAGGGGCGTTGTATGCAAGATCACTTTTTGGTTAAGTTCCACACGATAAAGATGATCAGCAACACAAGAGAATCTTGAGTTCGCAACCAATGGATTCATCATCTTGCGGAGGAAATTAGTCATCTTTTTGTTGTTGCTTGTTTGTTGTTCAGATGTTTGATACATTCAAACAATTTTTTTTTGCTTCTTTTTTTTTTTTTGGTCAACAGAATCTACATATTCGTTGTGGTTGCATGTACTCAATACTTTATTCTCGTGCGTAACAATTCATAATCCTGTAGGGAAATCCCTAATTGATGTGCCTAACGTGGGAAGATCTTTGCGACTGTCGCGTGACAATGGCTTAAAGGGGCTCTGTAATTACATGGATTAGGAGAGATGTTTGATCACATGTTGCGGCACGTGCACTTGCTTTTCAGTTACTGAGCTACATGTAGTGAACAACCATCGCGAGTGAGGGGACTCTGATGGTTTTCCTATCATCATTCGCAGGGAATCACTCACTAGAAGTATCTCGCTTTGTAGGTGTTGTCTCATCTGCGAATAGCGTCTAGTGGAGTACCAGTGAACTAGTCAGTGGATTTGCAAACTAAGACTTAGGGGCCTGCGGCCATTCAAAGTTCTTCTTGCATGGGCCCAGGACATGATGCATCTTATGCAGACTCCACGCGACGTACGAGTTGCAGCTTGAGAAGCTCCCACAGTTGGAACCGACTCTGCGCAGAAATTTTCATAAAAATCTTATCCACAAAATCTTAGAGTGTCATATGGTCTGCATATACATCTATATCTCTTGAATGATATACCACCATGTGGGCCAAACTTATTCAGGAGAGGTGTTAAATGCTTCAAAATATATTGCAAGTCAGACTCAGTCAAAAGAAATCAATCATTAGGAATTTTATTATGACAAGTGGAGTCTGCGTTTCAAGTGTCCTGAGCGTCCTAAATTGACTAAGCGTAATTTGTAGTGCATATAACGTAAATTTAATGTGCCCAAGATTTATCGCCCCACCTTTTTGCTAATAACAAGAGTTTCATTTTAGCCCAACTTCCTCTCAAATTGGAAAAACATGAACACTGAAAATTGAGCACCTTAGAGCTGGAAAGAAAGCGTACAGAGTTGGAAATAAAGCACACGGAGATGAAGGAAGTTATAATGTTTGGGCTCCAACGATTGCTACTGATAGAAAAAAATTAGATCAAGTCGCTAAACTTGATTTAAACGTCTCCTATATGCAGTATTTTCATGTTCATATTCCACCAGTTGAATATGGTTTTGAAACTGTACTAACCAATCTGATTATTCCTAAAAATACTTCTTACGTTTACTATTTGGTCCATTAGGAATCTCTAAATTGAGTTAACTACCGTCAAGTAAAAAAAAAACTCTCAACCATCCCGCAATAAAAACCTAAGGGAATTAACGGTGACTTTAGCCCTACTGCAGGGAAATGCGCGCCGCTCGTGCCAGTTTCGAGGTACCTCTACTGGAGAGTGACGTACCACTGGCTGCTTCACGCATTGGGAGCCACAACGTGCAACTGTCTCGCTTACGGAGAATTTTTGTAAATGACTTGCTGTCTGAAGGGGGGCTTTAAAAAGAACAGAACCAAAGTTAAATAGTGCAGAGACGACAGAGTCTATAATCTTCCAATTGAGCTAAGAAACTGCGGGAACTAACGAAGAGAGAAAATAAGTTACTCTTCTAGAACTTGTAGCTAACTGGATAGAAAACTTAAGATTATTTGGTGAGATGTACTTTGTTGGAATGGTTATGTAATTCGATAGTTAGAGTTGGGGCACCATTAACAACAGAAAAACAATTGATTGGTTACAGTCATAACCACATGCATAAGATAATGTACAAATTGGCTATCAACAAAAGGCTGGGAGACCCTTTTTAATATTTCTTATTGTTGAATTTCTGAGTGAGGTCAATTGTTTAGTCATCTGAAGTGGAAAAATGCAGCACGATAAGTGATGTCTCAGATACGACGTTAGATAGCTTGCAAAAAAAAAACGGTTTATCTGAACTAGCATCTCAATTTGGAGAGATCGATTCAATTTTAACTTTTGCAGTAAATAGTGCATTCAAATATATGCACATCTTCTGGATTTAAAAGTCAAATGAGCTTGCATTAACGTTTCTCTGCAGCGCAGTAGAGTGAGGAAAACAAAACCGCACAGATAAATTATATTTCAGCCAAAAGTTGTAAAGGAGCAAGCAAAAAATATAAAAGTTAAAATTTGAAATAGAATTAAAAGAATTTCACCAGGAAGTTCATTTTCAAATTATGGGTATAAAATGGTTCACCTTGAAAAGAATTTACGTTAAAAGAATTTTGCTTGGATGTTCAAAGATGTGAAAAAAACGGTGGCAACTGACGACTTGCAACAAGATTATTTTTTGTGAAAGTCTAATTGATGGCAATTACGCTTATATTTTTGAGCTGCATGTAGGTTTGAGGCACTGGGCTGCTGTACGACCGCATTTTTTCAGTGATAAAATGCTTTTCAGACAATACTCTCTCTTGGTGATTAGGTGAGCTTTTGACCCTCTCTCTACACAAGAGAAAATTGAAATTAGTGCCCATGTTATGAACAAGGAACTGAAAATGAGATCACCGTTCAATACATGCACTTTACTTGGTTAGAGAGTTGATCACACAAATAACGTTTCATCAATTACTACTGTGGAATAGCACATTTAAAACTGACATTGTTGATGTCAGCAGCAGCGTAAGTACTCCTTAATGGAATGTATATGCCTACACCCATTCCATACTGCGTTACGTTTGATAAATATTGATGCGCGGATGTATTACATGCATGTTTTACATATTTGGGTATTTATTGATGGTACTAGACATGAAATGATGTTTCCCAATTTAGATGAATAAAGAGATTGTGGTTCACCAACAAGATCTCAAAAAGTCGAGGAACATGACTTTACCAAAAAAGGTATGAAAAGGATGTGAGAAAAAAGATTCCTTGTTTATTTTTATGCAGACTAGAAACCATTACGACCGGAGAGAATAGGATAAGAGATACGCCAATGATGGAGCCTTAACAAAACAAAAACAAAAACGAAAGTTTGGGACCTGGATTCGCAAATTAAGCAACTCATAACGAAACTTGTAGTAGATGATCTGCATAAGCTTATTATCAGTTTTCCTTTTTCAATCTGTTTGAAATCGATACAAATACTTAAAATCATTTTACGAGCATATGTATGATGGGTTCCAAAAGCTTATTTTCAAATTTAATGAAGAACGACTCGTCTATGCTGGATGAAACTTTAAAAAGAAAAGGCAAAATAGAACACATGAAAACTGATGTCACCATAAAAGTAATAAAAATATTGCTCGCTAATGATCAAGCAACAAAACAATGACTTTTTCAAAGACATTGACCCCGTAACATTGACCTACTTGCAATTTTTGCTCATTGATTCGTACCAACTGCATCACAGTAAATGATTCATTTTTTATTTTTTTTGTATTTCCTCGTGGACAAAAACTGCATCAGCCGCATAAAAAAATTTGGAGAAGCTTAAAATGCGAAAAAAATAGTTGACCCCCTCGTTATCCTCAGAAAAGAAAAATAAACCCTTTAGCCCCGCAAATAATTATAGCCCTAGCCTCTCAAATCGCAAAATTTGGGCTGATTCAATTAATGGGATTACTTTACCACTCTATGCATGCGGCCGTAAACACCCAAAAAAGATGAATGAACCCTTAATATCGAGAATATCCTTGTTCGTCCCATTCCTCCTATTAATAGCCCCATCTGCGACATTCTCCTCTACATTAAAATATCCCCCCAATTCCTAATTGAGCCAGGCGGGCAAGAATTTTTTGGTTAATTATTTTATAAACAATCACGCACAATAGACTTTTGTTTAACCATAGTGCATGGTGATATAAAGTTGAGGGAGATCCTTGGTTAACTATTCAGTTGACACTTTTGAAAAAAAAGTTTATAATTTGTCAAAGTTTTGGAACCCAATTTTTTGTTCTTGCTTTGCATTGCATTGATATACTGATCTGCAGCGGAAGTATCTCTTAATATTTCGACAGAACAAAAAGGAATTGTACTGAAATTGAGGTACGTTTTATCATAGATTAGAGGTGTGAACCTGCCCACGACGTTGGAGAGGAAATATTGAAACTGTAATTGAGTAAACGTCCATGCATACTTAGGTTGTACTCTCACTAATGCGTGTGAATTGGCATCGTTGTCACCTTGCCTCTCAAGCGAAAAAAAAAAAAAAAAAAAACAATTTGATCAATTGCACAGCAGTGCATTACAATACAGTAGCCTGCAGTTACGGAGTAGCTTAAAATTGCATCCATTGGACAAGAATCACCATCAAGTTGGTTGTTGAAAGCTAGGCAACTTTCTCTATAAAATCATCTTGGAGCACATCACCCACCTCCTTGCTTCTGTGTGGGATCGTTACTTCGAAATTTTTAACATTTTACTGACATATCCAGACACAAATTTTGGTCCAAAATTAACTTCCACCTGGCCCCCCCTCCTCCCCGTAGTTTTTTCCAGGGCCCCACCTTCCTTTATTTCCAAGCCTTTGTCATCCGCCTGGAATCCCTTCACCGTGAAGGTTCGTCTCAAGACCAAAACCTCACTTTACAGGATAATCAATCCCCAACTTTCTCAAGATAAACCGTACCACTTATTCAACCATTACCATCTCAACAATCCCTTATAATTCCTACCTCCCTCTTCTTAACTCTCCATGACTTCTACAGTCACTCCATCCTATTATGGATACGTTGGATCCACCAATGATGCTCTTCTAATCATGCAAGCGGTCCTAACCAAACAACTAGACCCCATATCTCGAAGACCCCTCGAAAGAGAACGTCCAAGTCTCATCAAATCCGGTAATGTATTTGTGTTTATAGAACAAGAATCGGGAATCAAAAGATGGACTGATGGTATTGCTTGGTCCCCTTCTCGAATTTTGGGGAGGTTCCTCGTTTACCGAGAGCTCGACAAACAATCATGGAGTGAAAAAGACGACAAGAAAAAAAAAAAACATAAGACCAGCGTCGACGCCAATGCTTTAGATACAAAGCAGTTAATGCCTCCAGCTCAGCAGCTCTTGCAACCTTCCGAACCATTTAGTGACGAATTTAACAAGCAATTAGTAGTTTCATTGGTCAATTCGTATGTATTTAAAGACCAAGGGCTCATTAAAAAGACCCTTTCGTTGTCTCTTTCTGGTTCTTACCTCAAGAGGACCGACCCAAGTCGGATAAAAACTGATTCAGAAAAGCATCACATTCATCTCATCAGTTACTATAGTGCTGACGATGTATTAAACGGCAAGCTTCAGCGACCATCGGTGACTGATTTGAAAGGTTTGTCCATTCCCAGTGAGCTCTGGAGTGCTATCAAAGAGAGAACCCTTGGAGGAAAGATTCCGATTGAAGATGAAGCGTTTTACTTTTTGGGCACCAATTATCAATTGCAGAACATGACAACGCTTCTGCAGCCTCTAGCCCAGCCTCTTAAGCACTCCAGCTCGACTCTGAATACACATGGCAATGAGCAGAGACGTGGGAGTCGACAATCATCGACGTCGTCTCGTCATTCTCAACATATGGTGATGCAAATCGGACAGCAGCAAGCACTTCAACTGCATCAGCTTAATGAGGAAGAGCAGCAGCAAGCACTTCAACTGCATCAGCTTAATGAGGAAGAGCAGCAACAGCAACAGCAACAGCAACAGCTGCAACATCAACAGCATCCTTCAACAATGCTTCCTCCCCCCGGCTTGCAATCATCCTCTGCCACCTCCCAAGGCGAATTAACCTTCATCAACCCCTTCACGGGAAATCCCCAGCCTCATGTTTCTGGAACTGTCTCTGGAACAGGCTCTGCAAATCCTTCGAGTACCAATAGTGGATATGGACTTGCCGCTGGTTCGGCTCTTTCTTTCTATAACAATTATGGAATCCCCACTCAAGTACAACCACTACAACAGCAACAACAACAGCAGCAACAACAGCAACCGCAGCAGCAACAACAACAATCTGCTTACCCCTACGGTCTGTACTTGGATGCGGGAGCTTCTAGTAGTAACAGTATCAACAATCCAGGGAATATAAACACCAATCCTTACAGTACTTCTCAATTTCCTCAGCTCAACTTTCCGCCCTTTCCCCAACACTTCCAGCAAGTGTATGTCCAGCAGCAGCAACAGCAACAGCAACAGCAACAGCAACAGCAACAGCAACAGCAACAGCAACAGCAACAGCAACAGCAACAGCAACAAACTCAGCAACCTCTGCAACAAACTCATCAACCACTGCAACAACAGCAACATGGATCGATCCTGAACTCCAGCGAATACTCGGTGGGCGCTAACTCCAATGGCTCTATTTCTTCCCTCGGGTCCACTGTGATTGAAGGGAATGCAGGTTCGATCTCCTATCCTTCGGTGACTTCTCCTTCTTCTAGTGGTAAGAAATCGGGAAGAAATAGCATAGGCCATGGCAATTGGTTTACTACAAGTTCAGCCAATTCTATTGGGGGTTATGTGGCTCCTCCTCCTCCTGCAGTTGGTGTCTCACTGAACGTTAGTTCTGACCCAAGCTCTGGAATTCACCACCATTCCCATCACCAACCGACGGAGGATTCGAGTCAGTCTTACGTGACCAGTTCCAATTTCAGTGGAGCCACCTAAGCTGTTCAATAACGAAATCATGCTGCAACAAGGGCAGATCCGGCGTAGCGAATGCTGGACTATTATGAAAGGCGAGCGAGAAACGGACCAGATTTGGACTCGCTTGAACAATGACCCGAGACCATTGCGTTGCACTGGACTCGCCCTTTGCTAGAGATTGTACTTCTCCTGGAGCACAACTTTCTCGCTAGTATGGTTCTAGAAGAGTGGAACAAATGCCGGAACGACATATCTCGGGTCATAGCGAGGTCGTCACTTCAGGACATTGTCATTGACATGCTCTTCATTTGTCAATGTCTCGTTGCGCGCACTAGTGTCATCCCTTGCATGCTAGGCTGCTCTGAAGTTGTCCTTTCTATGTGACGTCCATTGATGTCATCTCGCTATAAACTCGAAAGCAGGCCAATACAACAAGACAACCGAGGACTGTACCAGACTTCGTGGCGATTGCTTTAGAAGTGGGTACACCTACAAGTGCGGTACCGAACTTAACAAACCTATGGTGTTTTTTGCAACAGATTCTATTCTCTGCCACAGCGCTCTACCCAAGTGGCGAGCGCTGGGGTGAGCGCTATTCACTGCACCCAACAGTCTGCTGCTCCACAAATTGCGCCCGCTAAAGCTCCAGTCCGCTATCCACCCCATCTGGCTGCCACTATTTATTATTTTTGAAGCTACGTTCATAAAAACATACTCCCCTTGCTTAAGATTAATCCTCTGATATCTAAACATAAACATAGGCCCTTGAAAACTTCTCGGCTGGGACATCAACAATTTCTTCCATGCAATGGCTGTAGAACTTCTATCTCATCTCTCTCGTTTCGCTTGTTTGTTGGTTCAGTTCTGTTCAATTGAACAATCACGAGCCTCACTATGATGCTCCATGTTATCTAACGGGGCTCTACAGAAGGGCAACTCAATAACTTAAAAACACCAACTAAGGAACTGAAACGGGTACAAATGTGAGAATGTGAGAACTAGCACCAATACCAATAGGGGGCCCCTAGAATTAGTCGCCAATATGGGCTCTATCTGTAGTTGTCAATGGGGCAATGTGCATTTCTTGTCCCGTAGAGATAGTTGATGCTTGCAACTTGTACGATATGGACTCTGAATTTATGGAAGGGGGGGGAATGGGGAGTGGGGAGAGGGGGAACAAGACCCTCCTCTGACAAGTTACTGGTGAGACATCGTATCTCATGTAAAACAACTCTTGCAAATGCAAAAGCTCTAGCGGGGAGTAGTCACCAAAAGATCGCTGAGGAACGACAATTAGCACCAACTGATTCTGGAGGATAGCGCGAACCAAAAGCTGAAGAGACGATGGCCGCGCGCCGCCACTTGGTGGGACACCAATGAGACACAACTTCATGTTCAGTAGGGAGGTTTGGGACACAACTTGAAAAATACCTGTGCCTTACACAAACTTAATTCGAACTGTTATGTGTTAGGAAACCAATGTTGTGGGAGAAGTGGACATGGACAAAGTCACTTCTTCAAAAGTGATCACCAGGGGACACTTCGAACCGGAATTGACACACAAATACTGCAAAAACTCAATGCCACTACTTCTCTTTCATTTTTTTAGTTTAGCACAATCTGATTGAGAAATCAAGTGCTCATCCTTCTCCACTCCCTTTTGCGATCAATTTTCTCTTAATTATCCGTGAAATAAGCACCATCAACGGTTCTTAATCAAAGATACTGATCAGTTACATCAAACACTATTCTGCGTTGTTCACCTGTATACAAATGCATTATTTTACGTTTTGAACAATAGTATCTCAAAAAATAATAGTTTAACTTTAAAACATACAGAAACGATTGGGAACTGGAACTGACCCATCGATGATATACTTGAAGGGAATGTCACATATGACATTGTTAAATTACCGTATTTATCTTGATGTAGTTGTGGTATAACACCAACTATTTTCACCCTAACAACCCGGATCTACAGCATAACTAGAAAAAAAAAGGGGAGTCTCGAAATAATCTACAGGAACTCCATACTCAAACTAGAGTAAATTATGATGCTCATCTTCGTGCATGCATTTTGACGTTGAGACTCCACCCGTCAATAAATAACACCCTTATTAACAGGATAATTGCAATATGAGTCTCTCTATTTCGATTTCTTGTAGTTGATCAAAAACCCACTTTTTGGACAACTCAAGTGTGCCAATCACTTGGAACTGATATTTATGATCAAATTCAGATCCTTGTTTTTTCTATTAACCAAAAAAAAAAAAAAGAAAATGCAATTTTCAGGGAAAACGAGAAATTTCTGGGAGGTCTGCAACTTAGAACTTAATTTCAAAAAGTATTCTCTTTGATTTATGGGACTTTTTGGTCTATTTTTTTTTTCTCAGTCAGCTTCTAGAGTAGCTAAATTACTCTTCTCCAGTTCAAAACTCAAAATTGGTTACTCTTTTACTTGCAATTCAAGGGACTTTTCAAAAGAAACCCACACGATTAGTTATTTTTTATAGCTCTCTGCACCTGTGCATTGTGATACGCGCCTCACCCATGATTTAAGCTTTAGAGAATTCGACATGACTTCAATCATGAAACTAATTTGGACACACCCAATCATGAGAAAGGGTATAAGTATGTACAATTGTTGATTAGAGTGTTGTTTAGATTGTTAACTAATTAATTAAATACCGGTTAGGATCTTAATGGTCCAAGTAAAAAGGTAGGCGATATAAAGTTAGTGATAAAATGACAAACGAAAACGAACGAACATCCACGAGCAACTTATTCATCATTCTCTCTTGAAGCATATTGAAATGATGTCAAGTAGATACTGGTAGTAGCATTACTAGTAGCTATACCCACTCAATATACGAGTTGATGTTGGACAAGACAGGATAATATGCTTGTGGCAATACTGCTGCCCATCCATCGATGTACCCAACGACCCAACCAGGTGTGTATTGAGTAGACTGAATGTTTCGGCTGGAACTCTTTTCGATACCACTCATCAATAGATAGCTCATCAACAGGTACTAATCTCTTCACCCTTGTCCAGCTTAGAGAGAAATCCATGTGACGGCACAGACTCAACTCTCAGATATCGCCAACTCTTTCATTCCATACTTCGATCTTACCCTAGATTCCTAAGCTTTCCTTATACTTCACTGACTGTCGACATTAGTACGAGGACTCTTCTTCCATTCCAATAATGGCGCCAAATCCTCAATCTTTCCAGCCTTATGCTGGATGAATGAATGTTGCAATAATTCATCCGTCAGGGCACGATATCGAACATCAACACATAAGCAGATGGACAAAAACTTCTTGATCAAGTTGGATAACAATTCAGGCTTTTTAAGTTTAGGAGTACCATTAGTGGCAATCAAATAGAGAGCCTTCAATGGTTCTTCATTCAAGTATGGTGGCTCTCCTTCAATCATCTCAATTGTCATTATACCCAATGACCACACATCTACCTTCTCATCATATTCCTTCTGCTTAACAACCTCTGGTGCCATCCAATAAGGTGTACCCACCATTGTAGCTCGTTTGTTTCTTTGATCTGTAAGTTTAGCACAGAATCCAAAGTCGGTAATCTTTACATTACCCTTGGCATCTAAGAGAACGTTATCAGACTTAATGTCCCTATGAATGATGTGCTTCTTATGTAAATGTTGTAACCCTTTAAGCGTTTCAAAGCAGATGGTAGAAATCTGTGTTTCGCTGAGCTTGAATTCATTATTTTCAATCACCTCTGTTAATGATCCTCCTTCCATGTACTCCATAATAACCCACAAGTCCGAATTTCCCCGAAGATAAGAGTCCAAAAAGTTCACGATGTTCTTATGTTGTGAGTCCTTCATAACAAGAATCTCATTAATGATCAATTCTTTCCGAGGTTGAACTTTAAGGTCCATTTGTTTGATGGCAACCTTATTACCTCCTGTACTTAATGATTCTGCCAAATATACGGCCCCGGAAGCTCCTTGACCTGCTTTTTCAATGATCTTGAAAAGAGGAGTAGGGTCTTTATTGTTGACTACTGTCTTCAATTTGGCAATGATTTGCATTTCATTCAACTTTTCTCGTTCACGTTTGAGTTGTTTTGCTGATTTGATAGGGGGACCAGTAGACTTGCCCAACGGACGTTCTACAACTTCATTAGATGTCTGTGAGAGTTGAGGATGATGCAGTGACAGTTGCAACAGCGCTTGCTGTTGTTGTGCTTGTTGCAGTTGCTGCTGTGGTTGGAAATTTTGAGACACTTGATTACGTGGCTGGGTCTTCACCGAGTCTACAGCCTTAATATTCACCCCCATCTTACCGCTGGTAGACAGATAATTCACAACATTAGATGATACCTGCAGTTGCAGTTGCAGATGAGGAAGCTTCTGAGATTGTTGTGCAGCTGTCTTCAATCCAAATGGCTTGACATACCCTGGACCTGCAGCTGGGGCACTTGTGGGCTGTTTAGGATACTTATTGTTATTAGTTGCAGCCAAGTTGGTTTGGATTTTCAATTCAGGCTGATGTGGAACTGATGGAGGTTGGACCAGAGGTTTAGAACCGGCGGAAATACCTAAGCCGGTAGGTACAGCGGTAGTAGAATTATTCTTCTGAAATGAAGGCTTACTTTGCACTTTCAGTTGTGGAGGAGGTGGAGCCTTTCTTACGGGAACAAGATCGTTTGCTGAAGTAGATGATGAAGATGACTCCAAGTTTGAGTTAGAAGGTTGACTGCTGCTCTTGAGTAAATTTTGGAGCGGAGATACATTGGAGGAACTTTTTTGATGTGTAAGATGGTAAGGAAGTGGAGGTTTTGGAGCAGCACGGGATGGTTTGAATTGAGGTTGCTGTTGCAGTTCATCCGCAGTCAGCTGCAGTAATTGCAGATTCCCCTTTGGATGCTTAACCCAATCCTGTAAAGTTGCATTGGTATTGACAGCAGGCAGGCTTACTG
The DNA here is from genome assembly GCA_030564725.1 of Chernovozyma sophiae-reginae. NCBI lineage: Eukaryota > Fungi > Ascomycota > Pichiomycetes > Serinales > Debaryomycetaceae > Chernovozyma > Chernovozyma sophiae-reginae. The sequence continues at coordinate 2,396 of JAKTYG010000228.1, read as the reverse complement.
GAGTCAGGCTCTCACTCATTCCCCCATTTATATCTGAATAAAACTCCAACACCTCAATCACTGCCACAGGATCCTTTTTCCAATCTTCGTTGGTAATCTTGGAATGTTGTAACAAATTTTTCCAGGTGTCAGGCAATCCTGTGAAGTTCCCACTAGCAGGATCAAAACCTACATGAACTCTATGAGTGAAATTTATAGGATTTGATACTCCAGTATTGCCCAAACTTGCACCTCCATTCAGCTGGCTACCAATATTTATTAATGGACATTTAGCGGTGAACGCATCAACCCAATCCAAATAATCATTATGTGAAGTAATCAGAATTAAAATCGACTTACTGTTATTCTTGGGGATAATTTCTAGGGTATGAGACAGTTTAGTATTTCCTGAATTAGGCTTCAAATTAATTGAACCAATTTGGTTAAGTGGGAATGAAAGATCAGGAGAATTAGAAGCAACAGTTTGACTATCGATTTGGAAATTGGCATGCACAATGGGCTCATTCTTATAAAAATTAAGTGTCTTGTCATTAATAACCATAAATCGCTTGTTCCACCTGAATGAGGTAAAGATTCCATCGTCCTTAACATGAACCCAGCCTGATTGACGCTTACTGGAGTTGAATCGAATGGTGCTAGAGAGTGGCGTTCCTATTGATGATCCCTGTGAACCACCACTTACCAGTGATGTACCATGGAAAGTTCCTTGGAGAGTACCCTGGAAACCTCCCAGAGACTGTACATTTACCGGACCATTAGTGACTGAAGTGGAAGAAGTGATGTTGTTGTTTGTATTGTTTATATTGTTGCTGTTGCCGCCGATGTTAATGTTGCTAAAGTTGTTGATGTTGGTGTTAATGTTCCCATTACCGCTACCACCGATGCTATTTCCACTTCGATTGTCTCTTCGAGTGTCTCCTCGTGGATCTACCCCGTTGTTATATTGTGAAGATACCACAGGGCCATCTATTGGAGCCGAAGGAGACATGAACGAGTTGTCGTTACTGTCAATCCCTGGAATTCCTTTAGTGATGGTTGCTCCCTGAGGTGGTGGCGGCGCCTTCCTGTAATGCTTTATGTCAGATGTATAAACACTGGCCATAACTATGTCTGCAGCTCAACAATTGCTAAGAAAACGAGTGTGTTGATGTAGGCTTTGCAAGAAGAAACTAACTCTGACGCTTTGGTCTCCAAATTCGAAACAAACACAAACCCACCTAAGGACGACAAACTGAACGAATTGAGCTTTACGCGTGATAAAAAGGGGTGGGGGGGAGAGGTACACGAAGCGCGTGTTGGCGCAGAAGAACAGCGGCAGACGGGATGAAAGGGCGTGGTTCTGCAAGAATTGGGTGGCTCTAGCGAGGGTTCGGGGAAAAAAAAATTGCGAGAGGTTGCGGATCTCGGTGCCTGGAGATCGATCGAAAAAAAATAAAAAAATGGAAGAATTAGCAAATCGCAAACTTTATTTTTCGGCTCGAGAAGACGCTAGAATTAGGGGCCAGAGAAGACGCGACTCTCGCGAGAAGTTTTCAGTACGAGACGCAAATGAGTGAACAGACCTGGGAACAGCAGTCAACGAGCTGGCGCTTCTTTACAATTTGACATACTCTTCGAAATCCTTTTGCCGACGGTCCAGGTTACATCTCTACATTTACTTCTTCCCGCCCCTCCCTCTCCAAACTCAATTCATTTTGCTTTTCTCTGATGCTGAGACAAGACAAACTGGCACCATTACACGGTTGTGCAAGTGCACCAACCTAAAATTCTTCCGTCTAATTCCCAAACAAGAAATATCTTAAAACTGGCTCGAGTTCAGATGAACAATGCAATTGGCCAGTTTGGTGTTCCCGAAGCTGAAAGATGCTCAAGAACATCGGGTCCATTAAACAATACCGTACCAATAGGGCCCTTTCAAGGAGGTTCAAACGGAAAACAGTTTCCTATGGAAAATTCAGAGCTTGACCGAATCGAGTCTGACCCCACGAAGAGGCTCCTAGCGAGCAGCAGCCACCAGGGACTGCAACGTCCCTTCGCTCTTCTGCGCAGACCAAACTGCTTCGACGATAAAATACTGCAAGCTACATGCAGGTCACTACACTAATCTGTTTTAGGGGCATCAGAGAAGAGGAAAAGAATGCTTGAAATTGGTATCCAAATGGTTCTTGTCTTCAGAAATATGATCAGGATACAGTCCATGACCTTTCAGACAACTCCCAGAACAGACATCACCATATACAGGAAGTCAATTATTGGGAGGGGTTGAATCTATCCCCAGTAAGACAGTCTTAGCCAGAAGGAGCTAGGTAACCATGCATCAGTTGGAGGAGAAGTACATTGTCGCTCCGCTAGGGCCATTTCATGGAGACTCCTGCGGAGGGCTGTTCCCTTCGGGA
>JAKTYG010000227.1:0-18515 GCA_030564725.1 Chernovozyma sophiae-reginae | reverse complement strand
AGCCCTCCGCAGGAGTCTCCATGAAATGGCCCTAGCGGAGCGGTAGTGGACTCCCCCTGTCTCTTGATTCTAGGGGAGTCAAAGACGCTCCGCTGGCCGCTGCTCGCGGAGAGCCACTGCGTGGAGCCTGGCTCGCTGCGCTCGAGTTTTGGGGTTTCCCGTTAGAGAATAGCTCTCCAAAGGAGTCTCCATAAAGGGGTGCTAGCTGAGAGGTGGTACACCGCTTGCTGAGCTTAAACCGGTTTTTGTTCTAGGAATTGGTTGTTCTTAACATCGCTCTTCCCTCCTCCAGCTTTAGGAATATCTGAACTTAGCGACCTTTGCGCGCGCAAGAAGAGTTAGCTTCTTACTGAGGCTTTCCCCCCACTCCATCCTCTCCCAGATGCTGCCAGTTAGGCGTCTCACTCATTTTCAGAGTCTAAATATTTTAGTAGTATGCAGGACACTTACCTCAGTCAGTTTAGATAGGTTCAAATTAGATGAAACGACGCTATAATTCGATATATATAGATAGGTAGTGTTTCTACGGTGACATGCAATAGTCTGAAAGTGTTTTTATTTGAAAACCAATTGGAATAAAGCCAGAAATTTCAATTGACAAACCTGACTACTTGTTGTATATGCAGGAGGTGCCAGAGGTTTTGAAGTTTTTGAGAGTTTGCACAGAGGTCAGTTGAAAGAGAAGAGCCCCTAAGTTTAGCGAGTGTTCCACTAAATTAATACGCAGTCGTCCGCTAAATAGGATTCCTAGAGTTCTATTTACAAGAGATAATGGAATTGGCTGTGTGGTACTTAATCGTACGTGAAACCTTCATCAACTAACTTCAAGAGCAGCAAGTCTCCGGTACGCAGTCCAGTGCCAATTAATCTTCGTCATTGGGACGAGGAGGTGCCATGAAAAATGTGCCAATCAGTTAAAACAGTGAACGATGAACTTGGATATCCCCATGAAGAGAACACCAGCAACATCAAATCGAAGTTTCTGATCGTCACAGCCTACATAATCACCCAATCCCAGAATACATCTCCTACAATCTTTAAAAAACTGCTCATATCGCAAGTCTTACAAGGTAAAATGACCTTCCAAAGTGTGTGTGAGGGTCAGAAATTCTCTTCAGCGTTTGTATTAAGTAACAAGAAGGTTGCGCCAAACACTTTCCCCAGTCAAACCCAACTCTTCGTACGAAGAGCATTCAGAGGGAATCTTCCAAACGAAAGACTCAACCCCTGGGGAATGGTAGAAAACACGCGAGATATCATCATGTAGTATAAAACTTGGAAGGTTCATAAGGAAAAGAAGCGAAAATCGAAAAATTTGGGAGATGCTTCGATGCCTTATATACTGGAAGCTTAAATCCGGGTAACTGATATGTACCGTTGCAAGAAATTATGATTATATGCAGGTCTGGGACTTTGTAGTTTCTCTCATCGCATCGACTTTTCTGACCTGAGTTCAGTTTTGGAGTAAGGCAACTTTTTTAAGAAGGGAGTGACTAAAGACCCCATAGATTACCGTTTAAATTTGAGTGGTATATTGATTTAGGACTAGAAATCATGGCAGGTGTTCTCAAGAGCAAAAAAAGTGGATCTAAGTCTTCAAAAGATACCATAACCACCGGCAAAATAGTGAAAAAGTCCAAGTCTTCTTGCAAAAGAAATAATAAAGATGTAGTAACTGAGCCAATTCAGAAGAATATGCTCTCCAATCTGGATATTGAGCTATTCACCAATCAGATAATTGAAGGGAAAGATTACAATGTCATTGTGAAACTTTTGAGCTCGTATGATGATTTCTATGCTGTGCTCTTGGTGGATGAGGATGATCAAATCGAAGCTTCCACAAGATTTCTTACGGTCAAAGTTTATCAGATCTTCCAAACTTTGTACGAAAGTCATCTCTTAGTGCTTAGGAAGACGGCTCGTCATGAAGATAACAAGGAGTTGGTGATCAAATGGCTTATGAGCAAGTACGAACAGTTCAAGTCTATCCTTTTGAAATGGATTGGATCCCAATTAAGTTTCCAAACCTCGATTCAAATCGATATGTTGGACATTTATATGAACTTATTGAGGTTGGAGAGCGTTCATGGAGGCTCCCACGATCCTTATTTTCCCACCTTGACCTATGGAAGGTTAGTGGAGTGTTTGTTGCGTGATAGAAGTAGTGATGTTGAAGCAGAAGCAACCGGCGAAAGTGAAGATTTCTTAATTTTGGAGTTCCAAGACAAGTTCCGTACCTATTGGGACTTGCAATTCTACTTTTTCAATGGGATGAACGAAAAATTGGAGCAATGGAGAAATGGTGACGGAGTAGAGGGGCACTCTGAAACATCTAGAGAACAATTGGAGGAAGCAGAGCCTTCGAAACTGACGTCTCCCATTTCCCTCCGAGCAATCTTTGCCAATTTCTATACCATAGCACTCACATCGCCCCTATTATTCAACCCAGAAGACCAACATTCGTCTCCCAATTGGACTTCCCAGTCTAAACCATTACCCGCTATTGCATACAAACCTTCCACGTTCAAAGCACAATTCCAGAAATCAATAACTGTCATCTTATCCTACCCTTTGACCGCCAACCAATACAAATCTGTTCTTCTCATCCTTCACAAAAGAGTGCTACCATTCATGGCCCAGCCCCAGAATCTCATGGACTTCCTTACTGATGCCTACAACATCGGAGACAATGAAATTGTTATTCCTATCCTTGCGTTGAACTCGTTGTACGAATTGATGAAGAATTACAACTTGGAGTACCCGGACTTCTACACCAAATTATATTCGTTGTTGACTCCTCAGTTGCTCTACACCCGATACCGGGCCAGATTCTTCAGATTGTGTGACTTGTTCCTCTCGTCGACTCATTTGTCATCCAACCTCGTTGCTTCATTTATCAAAAAATTGTCGTTGCTTGGCTTAAGAGCTTCAGCTTCCGGAGTAGTGATTGTGATTCCGTTTGTTTACAATCTCTTAAAGAGACATCCTGCTTGTATGACGATGTTACACAGACCCAACGTTGATGAAGACTACATCGATCCATTTGACGATCTGGAAATTGATCCGTTGGAAACTGGTGCCATTGAGTCCTCGTTGTGGGAATTGGAGAGCTTGATGACTCATTACCATCCAAACATTGCCACTTTGGCGAAAATTTTTGCGGAACCTTTCCGTAAGAAGAGCTACAACTTAGAGGATTTCTTGGACTGGAGCTACATAAGCTTGTTGGATAGTGAGAAGACAAGGAAATACCGTGGCACGGCAGCTCTAGAATACGAAACATGGGACTCTGTGTTTGGGGCTTCTGAATCAAGATACGTTGGTGGATGGACGGTTTGAGATGGCTGCAAATGAGGAAGATGGCCGTTTGACGGCACAAGGATTCTCAAAATTTGCAGCCGACCCGAACTCAGTTGTTCGAGATTGGGAGACATCTTGGGATGACATGTCTTCCAACGTCGTCGTAGAGAACTTCCCCCCTGTAGGAGTCTTCGTTGCACGGCCCCAGTGCAGTGGAACAGGACAACAAGTGTGTTCAAGTGGAGAGCGCACCAAAATTTTGACGGCGGTCCATTGACGCTCCACTGGCCGCTACTCGCGGAGAGCCACTGCGTGCTGCCTGGCTCCATGCGCTCGAGCTTCCCGCAGGGAACAGCCCTCCGCAGGAGTCTCCACGAAGTGGCCCCAGCGGAGCGGTACTGGACCCCCCTACTCTCTCTGGCCCACTAATTTCTAGTGGAGTCTTGACGCTCCGCTGGCCGCTGCTAGCGGAGAGCCACTGCGTGGAGCCTGGCTCGCTGCGCTCGAGCTTCCCGCAGGGAACAGCCCTCCGCAGGAGTCTCCACGAAGTGGCCCCAGCGGAGCGGTACTGGACCCCCCTACTCTCTCTGGCCCACTAATTTCTAGTGGAGTCTTGACGCTCCGCTGGCCGCTGCTCGCGGAGAGCCACTGCGTGGAGCCTGGCTCGCTGCGCTCGTGCTTCCCTCAGGGAACAGCTCTTCGCAGGAGTCTCCACGAAGTGGACCTAGCGGAGCGGATGGTGATGGTAGATGAGCAACATATATACAGTAAGTGCAAACGGAAGGTCATAGATATATATAACTCAAGCTGTACTGGATTTTACTGGTGGAATATCCACACTGGTGGGGACCGATGTGCTCTCTCAGCAATACAATGAAAAGTCTATATGGAGACTGCACATAAAAGGCTATTGAGCCCTAGTAATCTGGTAATGTGATTGATAACATCATCCAGTTCATCTTGAACTACATAGCAATGTATGCAATGTCATATCTAGCAATTGTAATCCTCTACAAATACTCTAAATTTCAGCCAAAAGCATGTCATCGACCTTCCCGCTGGAAAAATGTTGCTACTTCTATTGCATCTAATTAATCCGTTTTAGGAAGAAATTGTGTTTGTATGCAGGCGTATGTACAAACAGGAAAAGTTAACGCGTTCTTTTTTTTTGGCAACGATCGCTCGTTCTTCTTCCCTTTCTTCTTTACTTTCTTTACCAAAAGTTCACCAACTTAGTATCAAGTGGACCCCTATATTGCCTGTTGACCTATCATAAGCTCAGATTTAAGGTTGAAGTGTTGGATTGCATCTTTGGGAATTGTTTCGACAGAAATTCGAATCCTTTTTTTTTGCTTCTGTACCCTGGCTGCCAAAAACGAGACATTCGAGTCCAATTGTCATACAATCGCTTTATCAATTATCAATTGGTGCCAAAAAACAGTAGATAGACTGAATTTAATACGCGGTGTACGTGTTTTTGTTAATTTCCATTAGATTTTTGAAAATACATTTTCATCTCTCTAGCCTTTTTCTGAACTAATAATCGTTACTACAAGTATGGAGGAAGAACAACCAGTAGATGTTGTCTTCGGAGACAGAGTCAGAAGATTTCAGGAATTTTTGGACAGACCCGAGTCGTCGCCAGGTTCTGCTACTTCAAGAACAGAGATTAGAGATATGCTCATAAAAGGAAAATATAGATTATGTGTTTCTTTGGATGACGTTCGAGAATTTGATCGAGATTTCTGGAATGGACTCTTACAACTGCCAGCTGATTATCTTCCTGCGTGTGAAAGAGCTCTTAGAGACACGGTATTGACCATATATGATCCTAATGATAACCGCTTTGAGTACATTGATGACAATCAATTATTCTATTTGTCTTTTAAGGGAGCATTTGGAGATCATCACGTTTCTCCCAGAACCATCACCAGTCTGCATCTCAGTAAATTGATTTCTATTGAAGGAATCGTCACTAGGGCTTCTTTGGTAAGACCAAAAGTGATAAGATCGGTCCATTATGCCGACAAGACTGGTAGATTCTATGCTAGAGAGTACAAAGATCAAACCACAAGTTTTGATCCAATCAGTGTAGCAGCTATTTATCCTACTGAGGATCCCGATGGGAATAAGTTGAATACTGAATACGGTTATTCCACCTATAGAGATCATCAAAAAATTTCCCTTCAAGAGATGCCGGAATTGGCTCCAGCCGGTCAATTGCCACGTTCGGTGGATGTAATTTTGGACGATGATTTAGTAGATTTGACCAAACCTGGTGATAGAATTCAAATAGTTGGGGTTTACAGAGCATTAGGAGGAGCAAACAATAATTCAAGTTCATTTAAAACAGTGGTATTAGCAAATTCTGTTTACCCACTCCATGCCAGATCCACTGGTGTGGCATCTCAAGAGAAATTGACCGATCAAGATATCAGAAATATCAATAAATTAGCCAAAAATGATAAAAAGATATTTGATATCCTTTCCACATCACTAGCACCTTCTATCTATGGATTTGAATATATCAAGAAAGCGGTCTTACTCATGTTATTGGGTGGAACTGAGAAGAATTTAGACAATGGAACCCATTTAAGAGGAGACATTAACATTTTAATGGTTGGTGATCCATCTACAGCAAAATCTCAAATTTTGAGATTTGTATTAAACACTGCTAGTCTTGCCATAGCAACAACTGGTAAAGGTTCGTCAGGGGTTGGTTTAACAGCAGCTGTCACTACAGACAAAGAAACAGGAGAAAGAAGGTTAGAAGCTGGTGCCATGGTTTTAGCTGATAGAGGAATTGTCTGTATCGATGAATTTGATAAGATGTCTGAGATCGATAGAGTGGCCATCCATGAAGTTATGGAACAGCAGACCGTTACTATTGCCAAAGCAGGAATACACACTTCATTGAATGCTCGTTGTTCGGTGATTGCTGCAGCTAATCCCGTCTTTGGGCAATATGATATCCATAAGGACCCTCATAAGAACATAGCTTTACCTGATTCTTTATTATCTCGTTTTGATTTACTATTTGTGGTTACTGATGATGTTCAGCCTACTAAGGATAGAATTATAAGTGAGCATGTCTTGAGAATGCATAGATTCATACCTCCTGGATTAATGGAAGGAGAGCCAATTCGTGAAAGACCAAGTTTGAGTTTAGCTATTGGAGATGACAGTACCAATGAACAAGAAGAATTAGAACAGCCAATATTTGAGAAATTCAATGCTTTGTTGCACTCAGAAATGATTCAAAATGAAGATATCACAGGTAGAAGAAATAAAGATGGCGCTACCTCGATTCTTTCAATACCGTTTTTGAAGAAATATATTCAGTATGCCAAACAAAGAATAAAGCCAATTTTAACTACCAAAGCGTCAGATTATATTGTGGGGACATATTCAGGTCTTAGAAATGATTTGATTGAATATAATCAACGTCACACTGCTCCTATTACTGCAAGAACGCTTGAGACGTTGATTCGTTTGGCTACTGCTCATGCTAAGGTGAGACTTTCCAAGACGGTTGATGTCAAAGATGCCAAGGTAGCAGAGGAGTTATTAAGATATGCCTTGTTCAAGGAAGTTACAAGGAAACTGACGAAGAAACAGAGAGTCGAGGAGAGTGAGGACGAGCAGTTAGATGAAGACTCTGAGGATGAGCTCGAGGATGAGCATGTTTTACCAAGAGGTACCACTGCCAGAACCAGAGCTAATACTTCTGGAGCTAGAACAAGACTGCAAGCTGTAGAAGATGATTTACAGGAGGCTCAAGATTTGCTAAATGAAATTGCAGTAGAAATGCTGCAAGACTTACCTGAAGAAGAAGCGGTAGCTGATTTAGACAACCTTCATATCACTCCTTTAGCAGAAAGTGCAAGAGTAAATAGTCAAAGCAAGAACATATCTGGCGAAAGATACACGCTACTTGTCAGTAACATGGCTAGGGTAATGCAATCACCATTATTTGATAATGAATCCAATGCCTGCTCCATTGAAGAAGTGGTTAAGGCAATCAATGACAATTTGGAACAAGAAGAAGTATTTGGATCGCAAGAGATAGAGGCTGGTTTCCAAAAGATGGAGGCTGAGAATAAAATCATGAGCAGTGAGGGAAAGGTATGGAAGATATAGGAATGTATTTTAGTAAATGTATAAGTAAGAAAAGAACAAATAAAAAAAAAATAGGGAGAGCGTAAGGAGGGTCGTGAAGAACTTGTCGGTACTTGTCCCTAAATTTCAGCCAAAAAGAGCCTGAAGTCGGGAGCCTAGTGCGCTTGCGAATGCCAATCTGCCACTAATTGTAGGGATTTGCAAGCGGTTAAGGAGTGGAAGAACAAAGGATTACATCTTATATTGGTCAATAGCCCTTAAGCTCCGAGGCATTCAGATCACGCAGGTACAAGAGGTCAGCAAGAGGAAGGCGGGTTATTATCAATGAACCTCTAAGCCTGTGTTACTGCCAGCGCTGCTGTCTGTCCAACTGCAGGTGAAGGAACAAAGCGAAGGGAACCAAAATTTAAGCTCTATATTCCTGTATGTAATCACAGAACCCTTCTGATGCATCCGCAGAGAACATTTCGAAGCCCGAAACGTTTTCCACTCTAACAAAGCTCCGAAATTGCTACCAAGTCTAACCTACAGCTCATTATTCAGAGCTTATGGGGGAGAGTGTGGGTCCACGAGCAAATATGGGACAGTAATACATTTACCCCTTGAAACTGAAACTATGCCTTTGGCATTACCGATTATGTAATCATGATGAAATTTCCTGCAGATAGACGACAAATAGAGCATGAAATGAAACACCTTGAGTGAACATCGTAGCCACAGAATTCTTTATATAAGTTACCCCTTATTAACGTTGCCGGAGACCGAAGTAGAATAAAGATAGTTGTGACATCATAAACCACTACATAGTTGGTAAAGAATTAAGAAAATTGCCATTAATTGAAGAAATCTTCGCTTGAAAATTGGTCCATCGACAGCAAATTTAATTGCCAAATTGATCAATTTGAGAATTTGCATAGGTTGAGCTTGCGGTGAGTCGGCGGCGCTGTTATCATTCTGAGTCATTTGAAAAGGAATCTCTAGTAGTAGTCTTAACCATCAGGAGAGGACCAACGACCATTGACTAGAAAATCAACGATCATCTACCAAAGGTGAACTTTGATCTTCCGAAGAAAAAAAAAAATCCAAATCAAAGTGGACCTAGCATCCTTACACCCAGGCATTTGTCGATACATCCTTACATCCATACATTTTGAAAGACTTGTAACCAACTCGTATGTTGTCCTCCTCCAACGATGATGAATTTGAAGTAGAGCCCGGCACTGAGCTTCTCATGCATAATTTTGAAACATTACCCCAGATATGTAAGAAGTACTGGAAAAAACGGTACCTTCTCTTCAGTAAATTCGATGACGGAGTGTATATGACATCGGAGCTTTGGTACTCAGTCACACCAGAAGACGTAGCATCTTTTATAGCCAAATTGATCAAAGAATTGATCCCGAATGGTAAGCATATTCTTGACATTTGCTGTGGAGGTGGGGGTAATTCGATCCAATTTGCCAATCATTTCAACTCGGTGGGGGCCATCGACATCAATGATCTCAATCTCCTATGTGCAGGTCACAACTCATCTCTTTATGGAGTAGACGAAAAGATTTGGTTGCAACAAGGCGATTGGAATGAGATGGCGCCATTAGAAGGTCCTCGTAATGATTCTTGGATCCCCAAAAGTGTGTTGGATCATCAGAATTATACTATCTCTGAAGGGAAACCATTTGATTGCATTTTCTCGTCTCCTCCATGGGGAGGTCCTCAGTATCAACTCAGCAAGACTTTTGATCTTTACCAGATGGAACCATTTTCAATTAGCAATTTTTTGAAACAAATAATGAGATATACTGACAACTTCGCGTTGTATCTTCCGAAAAATCTGGATTTGGATCAATTAAGAGAAGTTACTTATAACTTATTGGGGCCAAATGCCAAATGTCGAATTCTCTATATCAAGCAATATGGCTATTGCGTTGCACTAATAGCTCTCTGGGGTCCCTTATTGACTGTGGGAGATATTGACTACTCCAAAATCTTCCCAGAAGTCCTCGAAAAGGGACAATTGGTGATTACAACTCCCGAAGAAGAGCCTGATGAATAGATTTCCGGGTAGTTCTTTTTGTTTTTCTTATTAGTTAACCTGTCATTATTATTGTACAATTGCATTAATTAGTTCCAAACACATTCTGGATATTACTTTTGAAACTGTAGTTGAAAGGTTCTACGGGCGGAGAGAGTTTCGTCTTCCAAAAATATCCACTTTTATTTTTGGTCACGTGACTAGTGATTTTGCAGCCGTCTTTCCTGGATGTCCTATAGTGCAGTGTATATTACTGAAGATATGGAGCAACATTAGGGAGATGAATAGTGCCATCGATCTGGCTGGTACATGGAGGGAATAACTTCACAACTCGGGATGAAGCGTAAGAACATACTTCAGATGTACTTGCATTGCATTACATGCGCATAGAAAATAAAAGTTTAAGAAATTAAAAATTATGTCAAATTTGCAGCAATTGCAACACCATATTGAATTAATCTTGAGGATGAACTATCGGATCTATCACCAGTTTAATGGCTAGTTTGAGATCTCTTGCTATGATTTGCTCAGGAAATACCAGATCATGATGATTTCTGTCGGCTAGAGGCCAGAACTGCATGAGATCTGAAAAGGTTCGTTCACGATGTTCCTGAAAGGCTGTACCACTAAGCAGGACAAACAATCAGGTTTCAATTGTTCAGGTCGTCTCAAGTGGAACTCCTGCTACTACTGAGGACGAAATGTGTTGAAACTGTCTGTTTTCTGTCCTACATTGTGTCTTCGATGTTCATCTTTTGACCACATCGTGCTATCGTCTAGATCACGTGCTGTTTAGCATGGTGTAGTTCCTCCCTCCACTGATGGCTGCTGGCTAAGAGTCACTGCTTGGTGTCTGGGTCGCTTCGCTCGAGCTCCTAGTTTCCCGTAGTGACTAGCTCTCCGCAGGAGTCTTCATGAAATGGCCCAAGTGAAGCTGTACTGGACTTCCCCTACTATCTGAATGCAGAGAACTGGGACGCTCCGCTGGCCGCTACTCGCGGCGAGCCACTGCGTGGGGCCCAGCTCGCTTCGCTCGAATCACTGAACTCCCGTAGGGAACAATTCTATGCCGAAAAGTCCAATAAAGGGCCCTAATGGAATGGCTGTGGACCCCCCAGAGCTTTACTGTTTAGAGGAGTTTTGACACTTTGCAGGCGACTACGCAAAAAGGACCACCAATCAAGGGAGTAAGTACAGAGCGTCAAATCACTTTTTAAGTTTAGCGAGCCCAACTTCGGTCCCACGACGGAGAGCTGCAAAAATTTTGGTGAGTCTGTATGCAGTTCCAGTACCTTGGACTGTTTAAAGGAGACAGAATAAGCCAAAACGGTTGATTTTGATAGGCCAGGATGAACACCGAAGATCTGATAATTACAACTTTACAGGCGTGCAGTTGTTTAAAACAAATCTTGCCGAATAACAGATCAGTGCTTCTTTGGTGTTTTACCAATGCTTTGAGTGTTGGGAATGGAGATGTATGCAGGATGATGATGCTTTAGACTTTGGAAGCGGCAGCTTGGCCAAGCTCATCGCACTTAGATGTTGGAGAAGGGGGACTCACTTCGTGGAAGATAGGCTGAAAATAGCGGGAACCAGAACTTTTTGTCGCTAAGTTCAGCGGTATGGGATGCCCCAGAGGAAGAGTGCGCGCTCTCGGGACCGATTCGCTCAAGTTGTTCGACACTTCTGCGGAAGGCTATCCCCTTCTGGGAACTAAAGCTCTAATTCAGACTGGCATAGTCCTCTAGCATGTTTTTACCAGTGAACAGCGGAGTGACAAAGTGTCTAACACCTATCGATCCACTCACTTCAACCCTCTGAGCTTAACGTCCAAGAAGTGAAAATTATGAAAAAGAAGAGTCCGGTCTGTCCACGTGATCATAATCTATTTTTTTCAGGAATGTTCTACAAAGCGTGTCTGTACCGATTCAATTTTGATATAAAGCGGTCCTCAACCGCCGCAAGTGAAAAATCCTCCACCGTTCCGCAAGGTCACCCCTTTTCAACTAAACCATATACGTTATACCAAAGCCATAGCTTGAATTGAAGATGTTGGCCGCTAGAAACAATCTTAAGAGCATTGCTCGTCCATTAGTGCGTTACCAAACCACCGCTGCACCAAACGGTCCAGTGATTGGTATCGATTTGGGAACCACCAATTCCGCAGTGGCAGTTATGGAAGGTAAAGTTCCAAAGATCATTGAAAATTCTGAAGGTGGAAGAACTACTCCATCCATCGTTGCTTTTACCAAAGAAGGTGAACGTCTTGTAGGTATCCCAGCTAAACGTCAAGCTGTTGTTAACCCAGAAAACACTTTGTTTGCTACCAAGAGACTCATTGGAAGAAGATTTGAAGATGCAGAAGTGCAAAGAGATTTGAACCAAGTTCCATACAAAATCGTCAAGCACTCTAATGGTGATGCTTGGTTGGAAGCCAGAGGTGAAAGTTACTCACCACAACAAATTGGTGGTTTTGTTTTAAACAAGATGAAGGAAACTGCCGAAGCTAACTTAGGTAAAACTGTCAATAATGCCGTCGTCACTTGTCCTGCTTATTTCAATGATGCTCAACGTCAAGCTACCAAGGATGCTGGTAAGATTGTCGGTCTTAACGTGTTAAGAGTTGTCAACGAACCAACTGCTGCTGCTTTAGCTTATGGTTTAGAGAAGAATGATGGTGAAGTGGTTGCTGTTTTCGATTTAGGTGGAGGTACTTTTGATGTTTCCATTTTAGATATCGGTGCTGGTGTTTTCGAAGTCAAATCTACTAATGGTAACACCCATTTAGGTGGTGAAGATTTCGATATCTCCCTTGTAAGAAATATTGTGGACAACTTCAAGAAAGAATCCGGAATCGATTTACAAAAAGATCGTATGGCTATTCAAAGAATTAGAGAAGCTGCAGAAAAGGCAAAGATTGAATTATCTTCAACTGTTTCTACTGAAATCAACTTACCTTTCATCACTGCTGATGCCTCAGGTCCTAAACATATCAACCAAAAGATCACCAGAGCTCAATTTGAAGCCCTTGTTGATCCTTTGATCAAGAAAACTGTTGATCCATGTAAGAAAGCTTTGAAAGATGCTGGTTTGTCTACTTCAGATATCTCAGAAGTTATCCTTGTCGGTGGTATGTCTCGTATGCCTAAGGTCATTGAAACCGTTAAATCCATCTTTGGTAAAGAACCTTCTAAAGCAGTTAACCCTGATGAAGCTGTTGCCATGGGTGCTGCCATTCAAGGTGGTATTCTTGCTGGTGAAGTTACCGATGTTGTGTTATTGGATGTTACTCCATTATCCCTTGGTATTGAAACCATGGGAGGAGTTTTCGCTAGATTGATCACCAGAAACACCACCATTCCTGCCAAGAAATCTCAAATCTTCTCCACTGCTGCCGCTGGACAAACTTCTGTTGAAATCAGAGTATTCCAAGGTGAAAGAGAATTGACCAGAGACAACAAATTGATTGGAAACTTCACTTTAAGTGGAATTCCACCAGCTCCAAAGGGTGTACCACAAATTGAAGTCACCTTTGACATTGACACCGATGGAATTATTAAGGTTTCCGCTCGTGACAAGGCCTCTAACAAAGATGCATCCATCACCGTTGCCGGATCATCGGGATTATCTGACTCCGAAATCGAGAAGATGGTTAGCGATGCTGAAAAGTTCGCTGAATCTGATAAGGCTAGAAGAGAAGCAATTGAGGCTGGTAATAGAGCCGATCAATTATGTAATGATACTGAGAACTCTTTGAATGAATTCAAGGACAAGATTGAAGCTGCCGATGCTGATAAATTGAGAGAATTAATCACTCAATTGAGAGAAGTTGCAGTTAAGGCACAAAGTGGAGAAGAAGTTGAAGCTGGTCAATTGAAGACCAAGACTGAAGAATTACAAAACGAATCCTTAAAGGTATTTGAAAAGTTGTACAAGAACTCTGACAACAACGACTCAAGTTCCAGTTCTGGTTCTGATTCTGGATCTTCTGGAGAACCACCAAAGAATTAAGTAAACTAGTCTACTTGCGCTGGGACATAGTATAGGTCCCATGTGGTTTTTATAGCTTGTATATATTGAACATGATGTCGAATTAAATGAGATTTTCGTTGTAGAGATGAGAAAGTATGGTGAGGTTATGGCAACTGGCGGCAGGTTCAAAAAAGCAATTTGGCGATCAATCCATCTCATGGTACGCTAATTGTTTGAGATCTACCCTAGAACGAATTCATTTTACTCCCCTACAAGAGTCTATGGTGCACATCTAATTTGCAGCCATTTTTGGAAAGATTACACATTTTTTCGCTATACATTACTTAACCCCATCTTAAAACCTACAGACCGCCGTATTGGTGACAACTCTCCGGTTGGAGGTTCAGCAAATGAAGTGGATAGTGCATGACCCAGACCTATGGGTGTTCTTCGGACGATAGTACCATATCTTACGCCAAGTCCTAAATCTTCGCCTGATAACTCGGTACTAGTAGAAGTTATGTTTGATGCAACTGAGGTTGTGTCAGAATCATAATCCAACATTTCTCCAAGTATCGAATGTCTGTTTTTGAACGATTTATTGAACTCTTCAGTGGCAGGATCAAAGACTGAGATGGCCGATTGAACGTCGGATGCATCAGAGGTCGAGGGCGCGTACGACTTAACCAGAAGCGTATGCATGACTGTTCTTTGTTGGTGTCCATGAGGAGGTGGTGGTGGAGGTCTAGATTCGGTACCTCTTTCGTCATAGTTGAATGTCAGAGGTGTAGAGTATAGAGCCGACTCCATACGTTCATCATCCTTTTCAAAGACCCCTAATGATCTTGGAACTGTATTACATTCAAAGTTTGCAGTTGGTTCACTTGCGTCACCAATCGCGTTATCTTGCGCGACAGCTGCGTCTTCAGTGCATATCACTGCATGATCGCCATCAATTGATTTTGGTGGTGCTGCAGGTTTCATTTCTCCATCGTCTGAGTTTTTCAGCCATTCACCAGCCCTAGGTTGGACAATTTTTCGATCCTCCGACTGCTCCACCTCTGTTCCATCCTCGTATCCAAATTTATAACTCTTCTCTCGATTAAGTGACTGGAAGCAATTGATTTCTTGTCTCAATTTTATTCGAGAAGAAATAACCTGGAGAAGATATTCCTTCCACGCTTCCACCAATGCTAGCTCTTCGATATCGTTAACTATTGGTGCCTGTAAGCTCTTACGAACCACGTACGATTCTGGTAGATGTTTAGACAGTTCCAGCGAAAGCTGAGTACTATCGACCACTTGTGGCTCGGCATATGGAAGACTCGACTTGGTGGAGGACTTGCCTGGCATTTGCACGAAACTCTCACCAAGAATTGGATTGTGACTCAGCTCTGTTGTTGTATCTTGATTGCCAGCTGGGAACTGGTTAGGCAAACCCAACCCCTCAGCTGGAAGATTGGGCAAGATCTTCCGTTGCAAGTTCTGTAACCCAGCCCTTAACTTCAACTTGGAGTCCAATGGGTGTCTTGTGATTCCTGAGCCAAGATTCTTATTTTGGATTGGGGCAGATATTTTGAGCGGCCGTTTTTGTTGATCTGGCACCTTGGCACCTCTCGTTGAAGTCTTTCTTGACAATCTAGAGCGAACCAGACCAGTTCTTGGACCTCTGATCCTACTTCCCGTCCTACTCATACTGGTCTTCCTCCTAACTCGGAACACATACTTAAGCTTCAGACCAAATTTTCTAAGCCTCAACTTAAGGCGGTACAACCAGCCGTTCTTAGACCGTACAGCCTTTCTCCGTTGGAGAGAACTGAGCTCAGGATCTGGAGGTCGGGTTGAAAAAATCGTTGCTTGTGAATCCATCGAGTTTGAAATGTCTCGAGTGACACGAGGGGTGAAGTCCGAACCGGATGATTTCTTGTGCTGCGATGACAATGAGGTAGATGTGTTCTTCAATTTCCTATTATCGGAGTATGGGTCCCCTCCACTGTACAACGAGATCAGATTCATCGAGAGATGGTCCAAACGTTGGGCCATGTAAGGGTTCTGTTGGTCCAAGATAAACTGAGAGAATCTCTTTGGAACTTGATTGAACAAACCTGCTTCATTTACCGTGTTGGTGGCAGGTGAAAATGTCTTGGTAGGAGTCTTTCCAGATGGATGTACACTCACTTTGGATGGTGATGGGATATTTAAATGGGAAGTGTTTGAATATTGAGGCTGGGGAGTGAAGATGTTGAACATGTTCACAGTATCAAAGCTGCTGGAATTGTTTGCTATGTAATAGTATGGAATGGACAATGGTAACGAAGGTGTGGAGACACTACTTGTCTGAGAATGGGACTGCAAAGTAGTAGGTCTCATTGGGAGAGCCTTCATGGATGTTGGCGTTGCATTGGAAGCAGTACCATCATTGAACCCTTCAGACGCCATATTTCTGTTACTTCAGATCACTGGTTGCCAATTTTCTTGTAATAAGAAAAGATTAATTAAAGGATAAATTGAATCCAGAGATCAAATCATTGCAATTATCTCCTTGGGAAATGGTATGAACAGATGGCTGGCTATGGGGGAACACACAATGTCGGGAGTGCATACAACTGATGCGATATACAATGCAATGTTAATGTTAATGTGGGTGTTATGTGCCCTGTGGGTATGTAACGGCTGATCTGCAACCATGCGGGATTGGAAGAAGGAGTGATGGGGTCAGAGGTAGTTGGTGGTCTAGGTTGAATTCGATGTTGTTGTCACGATCTAGATAAACTCTAATTAGCCTCTATAAGCAGCAAAAAAAAAAGAAGAAGAAAAAAAATCTACAAAACTGAAGCATTTTCATATTGTTTCTATATTTCGTCTAACTGATTGATAATATAATATATAGAGCTACCCAATAATGATTCTATCATGACGCCATACTAATGCTTCGTCTTTCGGTAAAGTTGCAGCTTCAGGTTCGTTCAACTGCCAATTTCTATGCAACTCCGAAAAAAGCTTTGCAATCGGTGACACGTACCACCGCTTGCCATACAAGTCAAACCAACCCAAATGACCCCCAATGGTACTGGTAACAAGATAAGTGTAAGGATTCAATTTGACCTCACTGTAAGGCAAGGACTTGCTACCAATTATAGGATCATCCAATGAACTGACAATGATCATAGGCACTCTAACCTTTAAAAGTCGTTGGATGGGAGAAGCGTGACGATAATATTCGGTAGCACAACTGAATCCAAAGAATTTGGCAGTGAAAGTGTCATCAAAATCCTTAAGCTTCTTCAATAAAAACCGTTCAGGGGTCTTACAATACTGCGCCACGTCAGGAATCTGGCCCAAGATCTCTAAATGGCTCCTTAGAAGAGTCTGAAGACTGACTGACATAGTCGGAGAATAGATCTGAGATCCGAGGATACTGTCATCTAATTGGATGTTGGAGTCAATGAAATCCCATGGACTCCCCAAAATACCAGAACCCTTTATGTTGCCATAGACGTTATCTCCTTCTTGAGCGATAAAATTCGCTGCTATAGCTCCTCCTAGCGAAAACCCGACAAGATAAATCTTCTTCTGAGGGTAATTGGTGGCCATGTATTCATTGATGAAGTACCGAATATCGTTGGTCCATAATCCATTGAACAATTGGGGAGTGGTCGGAGTGTGACCAGCACAACCTCTTGAATTAAGAACTAATGCATCGAAGTTGTACTGAGGACCGGTGATTTCATGGACGAGCGATCTTACGTACGATTCGTACGAGCCACCGGAAAGTCCGTGGAGAACAATCAACAATGGTCTGGAACCATCCAGAAGGATTTGCGATTCCTTTTCGTGGGTTACATAAGAAGTCCTGGGGGGTAACTTTTGGATGCTTTGGGACTTTGGCACCAAGCCAGCGTAGGTCTCGTTGGCAGAATCTTCTTCATTGAGAACCAAATCTATGGCCACGGTGCTGTGGCCCTTGAACTTGTCGTAATTAAGATGTTCTCCCTTGAGCTGATAGCCCTTGTTTAGAGGGTCGATGGGGATCAATCTCCTCCCGTAATGCACCAAATCGGTTGCGGAGAACTTGCGTAGGGCAGTGTAGGCAGTCTGGGTGTGGCCGGAAGAAAGCAATGGGTTGACAGGGAAGGAAGCACCATCAGAAAACTCTGGAGCAGCATTTTGGATGATTTGGGATAAAGTGGAGGAGGAGGAGGGGGAGGTGTTGGTGGTGGAGTTGGTGGAGTTGGTGGTGGTCGGTAAGCTAAAGGTTATTGGACTTTTAGGCTCCGAGTTGACGATATTTGACCAGAACATCTCGATCGATGGCAAGTTGCTACGAGCAGTGGAAAAAAGAGCCGAATTTAGCGGAGAGAGACGCCAAGGCGCGCAGTTTAGCGAGAGTCTAGCGAGGATCTTTGCGGAAACTCAACGTTCTTCTAGGGTAACCTTGCCAGCAGCTTCGTAGCGTAAGTCGTAAAGAATACCAGGTTGACGTTTAAGGTAAAGACTACTTGATTTTGGTATAGCCAAGTTTCTCTCTAACAAATTGGATTCAGAAACCAGAGCCACGTTGATCAACTGCGATGGGATCAAATGGAACTTCGTGGTTCGATTGTCTTCGCTCGCTCGCTCTTGTTAACGGCTGTTAGCGGTTCGTTTCTATGGAGTATTCAGTGGCAACTTGGTCATTAACTTACCTTGTTGCAACACTACGACGAGTCTAATGTTCTATTAAGTGGATAAAAATGTCTCTGGAATCCTGTAAGGATCTACTCACTATGCTAAGGAAATCTACAACGAGAAGAAGCTGGAAAACTATTTATGGCTATCATTCTCTTCAGATGCCGACATCTTCGGCTCGGAATCTTACGGTTACATGCAGGAAAGCCTTACAAGAGAATTTAGTGAGGGAGGTAGTGGTGTCAGTGGAGCGGTCCAAGACCCCATTCTCTCACCGGCCAAGCTTTGGGGGAGTCTCGACGCTCCGCTGGCCGCTCATCGCGGAGAGCCACTGCGTGGTGCCTGGCTCGCTTCGCTCGAGTCCGGGGATTCCCGTAGGGAACAGCTCTCCGCAGGAGTCTCCATGAAATGGCCCGAGCGGAGC
>JAKTYG010000226.1:0-18518 GCA_030564725.1 Chernovozyma sophiae-reginae | reverse complement strand
TGGGATTCCCGCAGGGAACAGCTCTCCGCAGGAGTCTCCATGAAATGGCCCTAGCAGAGCGGTTGAGTCCTCCTCTAGAAGGTTAAGATTAGGGCGTTCAAGACGCTCCGCTGGCCGCTACTCGCGGAGAGCCACTGCGTGGGGCCCGCTCGCTTCGCTCAATACACCTTACAATACTTTAGTACTCTTTAACATATATATAGTGACCTCCCAACCTACACTCTCTATATTCGAGGAAGAACAAATTCCGTTAAACACATTATCTTCTTACTTTATTCTACTATACAAAAATGAATTCACATCCGAATCTTATCTACTTACTGAGGATTGCTTTTAAGGAATCCTCATCAAACATATTTGATCCTGACTGTAAGGTCTTCGCCAATATCACCAATGATTTTTGGGTGAAATCAGGTTTTTTCCTCAACTCATCTATATCGTTACCAAAGCTTGATGCCATCAATGCTAAATATTCATTATTTAATTGAGTTCTGTCCTTTTCAAGGGCGTCATTAATTTCATTATTGTCAAGATTATTATTCTTACCGAACCCAGTTGAATTGGATAATGGAGTTGTAGTTAATTTGATATTTATTAACTTCTCACGGGTTTGCAACGATAATGGCTCTGGAATAGAATCTGATTTAGAATTATTTGAAATTTCCTCATCATCATCTACAATCATGTCTATGTCATCTATAGCGATCTCTTTAGCTGGGGCAATAATATTATCTTCACCTTCTTTTTCATTGTCAGAAGGTGAAGCATCGGAAGAATCAGAGGAAGAGTCAGAATCTGACGAAAAATCTTCCGTTCTTCTCTTCTTTCTTCTTCTTTTGTTATTTTTCAGTTTCGCTATCTTCTCATTTCTAACCTGAACAGCACCCATCTCTAAATCAATTTTTTATGCCAAAGTAACAGAAGACCGCTAAAGGTCTTCGCAAAGCATTTTTTTTGTTCTCACTTGAATTTATCAAAAGTCCTGCATCTGAACATCTCCATCCCAACACCCACTATAGCACCCCATTAGCGTATGCAACGAAGCAAGACAGTTTATCAAATGAACATGTCAGATGAACCCAACTGAACCATTTAATTTACAATTTTAGGACGAGTCAAAGAATTTTCTCATCTCTAGAATAATAAAACCAACTGAGATGACTCATTTTCCTTTTCATGTTTCAATTCTCTTCGTTCCATCTCATAGACAAGAACGTCCACGGTGTCGTTAGCTTTTGGACCGTTTGAGTTCTGATTCTTCAGTTTTGGCTGGAGTCTTTCTTTTCTTTACTACAGAAGTCAAATCATTAATTATTTGGGTGTTTGTGCCAGATTTTTTAGATTTCTTTATCATTGAAGTCAAGTCGTTCACACTATTAGACATATTTGAACTTGCAGCAGATTTAGAATTTGATTTGGAACTTGACGGTTGTCCTAATATTCCTTTTAAAATGTTCAATTTTTCTTCATCGATTTCTGGTTCAATTTCCTTTTCTAATTCTTCAAGTTTTATATTCAAATCTTCAATTAACTCATTATTTTCTTTCAGATTCTTGGGATCTTTCTCACTTTTATTTCTTAATTTGACCGATTCTATAGCAAGTTTCAAATGGGTAATTGCTTTTGATTTCAGTTCTGGATCTTCTACACAGAATTCAAGAGCCAATGATAATTTATAATGAGACTCAGAAATTAAAGACGATGTAGTAGAATCATATAATTTTGATCTTAAGTTTAAGCATTTTTCTAAATCAATGGCCGATTGTTTGAAATTTTCTGCTTCTAAAGACACTTCCCCTAATAAATCGTAAGTTTCAGATAACTTCTTTGTCAAGATTATGAATTGATTAGATGACTCTTCCGAATCGTTCTTAAGATACGGTGGTTGCAATGTTTTAGATTCAGTTTCATGTTGCTTAAGTTGTTCTTCAAATAAGGTACGAGTCAAATCTAAGATTTCCCAAGCAACTTCGAAGTCACTTTGTTCTTCTTGATCAGGATCCTGTTGGTTTTCATTTTCTTCTTCCAGCTCGGCATCACCTGCTTCGGCTGCAATTGAAGAATTTCCGTTTGCTTTACCGTCGTTCGATTCGTCTTCTTCTTGTCCTTCTTCGTCTTCTCCTTCTTCGTCTTCGTCTTCTTCTGCTAGAGGTGCATCATCACAGAATTGAAAATTGCCACCAACTTCTTCTTCTTCTTCATCGTTCGACGCTCTTGGCCCGACTCCTGATTCTCCATCACCGCTACTCCCAGATTTCTGAATGGATTGAGGTTGTCCTCCAAACACTTCTGATCTGGATACTGCACCTTGGAATAATGCCTTTCCATATAGCAACAATAAATCTGCATCATCCTTGCCAGTATGTTCACTGTGCGATTCGCAAGCTTCTGCGTACTTCTCTGAGGCAGCTTCATAATCTTTAGCAGCATACAATTTCGAGCCTTCAGAGAGGAACTGTTCAACTTCCTTTGAGTAAGTAGTAGTCATAACTTAATCGATTGTGATTACCCTGTGCTATGTGTCTCTTGGTTCAAGTCACTAGCAGAAAAGTTTACTGCCGTTCGGAGAAACAAAATAATTTTGCAAACGCGTTCCATACCTGCATCACGTGAACAGAGCTAGTGAAAGTTGGAGCGTTGAATTTTGCTGCTTGTTGCTTGTGGCTGAATGGGTTGGTTCGCTTTCTGGTTGAATGCAGTTCGTTGTGGAAGAGTTCAAAGGGAGCTGAAGCTGATGTCACACAGAGTACATCCTTATAAACTCTGAGCAATTAACCGTGAAAAAAACTCGTCCAAGGTTCTTGTCACTCCCTATTGAGAAGCTAATTGAGTCTTTTGACTGTCTCCAAAACAAACCTATTTGCACCCTTCCTCTGGTTGTAGCATCCATACATTCCTCTCTATCTACTGCTGGCACTAGATTTGGCGATCTCTCGTCGCGAAAAAAAAGACGTGTGTTTTGACGAAATTTTAAGATTCTGATTCAAAACAAATCAATCTTTGTGGTTGAGTCTTTTTGTTTTTTAAGGTGATCTTTTATTTTAGGGAACGAACATAATTGTCATTTAGTTTGTTGTAAGAAGTGACTAGAGATTCGAACTAGTGAATATTTTCCTTTCTGTTTAATAATTGAATAGTTTCCTAATTTTTTTTTGGCCTCTTGAATTTAGATATATTAAGGCAATATGACAACTGGTACGTGTTCCTGTTTATGAAAGATTATGTTGGACAAGCTTGTCGATCTTCAAATTAGAGGACCCCTACAAGTTTGTGAAACAATTGTTGTTGTTTTTTTTTTCTTTGGAAATTTAGTGTTCATAATGGTACCGAGTGTATTCATCTGGAATAGATATCAGAATGATTGAATTGGTTCGAAAAGATGGTTTCAGTTCGATAGTAATTTTTCATTCGTTTCTTCGGGTTTAACAACAGACGCGCCAATTCAATTGGAAGATGGATCCATATAACCCAAACCACTCTGATTTGGTGTAATACTACTAGTGGAGGGATCTATTTTCTTTATATTTGAATGGTTCAGTATTTTGTACATCTTCTTTCAAAAAAGATTTCGGCACAACTGATTATTGCTAAAGAGAGAAAGAACTCCTATATCTACCGTTATCTAATCTTTCATTTCTTATATTATTTGGAAATTCTACTAACTAAATACATAGATACTATACCAGAGCAAATTTCTGCTGGGTTTGATACAAATAATGCAAAGGATCCATTCCAACAAGACATTAAAATTATCAAACGTAAATTAAATGGATATGTTGGATTTGCCAATTTACCAAAACAATGGCACAGAAAGAGTGTTAGAAGAGGTTTTAATTTGAATATTATGGTTGTAGGAGAAAGTGGATTAGGTAAAGCAACCCTCATTAATACTCTTTTTAACAGAAAAATCTTCGATGTTAGAAGCAAAGATTTAGATGATGAAGAAAATCAACAAGAGTCTGAACGTGAAGATAATTCCAATATAAATAAAGTGAAAATTGTATCTACTGAAGAAACTATCGAAGAAGATGGCGTTAAATTGAAATTAAATGTGATTACAACTCCTGGATTTGGATCTTCGATTAATAATATCAATTCATGGAAACCAATTGTTGAAGAAATTAATCGTCGTTATGACAATTACTTAGAAGCCGAAAGTAGAATAAATCGTTCTTCAATTGAAGATGGTAGGGTGCATGCATTCCTTTATTTTATTGAACCAACCGGTCATTCTTTAAATGCTTTAGATATTACAATCATGAAAGAAATTCATGAAAAATGTAACTTAATCCCAGTCATTGCTAAGCTGGATACGTTGACAGATGAAGAAATTCAAGATTTCAAATCGAGAATCTTGGATGATATTAAATACCAGAATATTAAAACTTTTAAACCATTGGATTATGATAATGATGATGAGGAAACATTATTAAACACAAGACAAATAATGGATAAGTTACCCTTTGCAGTAGTTGGATCAACAGATGAAGTTCAAACATCAGATGGTAGAGTTGTTAGAGGAAGAAGTTACCCATGGGGAGTTATTGAAGTTGACAATGAATTACATTGTGATTTCATAAAATTACGTCAATTACTAGTTAGAAATTTCTTGGAAGAATTGAAGGAGCATACATCCAATGTTTTATATGAAAAATATAGATCTGAGAAATTAAGTAGAATGGGTATTGAACAAGATCAAACAGTTTTCAGGGAATTTGATCCATTAACAAGACAAGCTGAAGAGAAGGCTTTACATGAAGCCAAATTAGCTAAGATGGAAGCAGAAATGAAGAGTGTATTCCAAGAGAAAGTGAGTGAGAAGGAAAAGAAATTGCAAAGATCAGAAGCTGATTTATTTTCAAGACATAAAGAAATGAAAGATAAATTAACTAAACAAATCAAATTGTTAGAAGATAAGAAAAATCAATTAGAGAAGCAAAAATCTTTACCACAAGAACCTCCAGCTCCAGCTCCACAAAAGAGTCGTAAAGGATTCTTACGTTAATGAGTTTATGAGCAAAAATGATCATGAGGTGTAAGTGGGTATTTTTTGATGAATATGTGTCCATCATTACTAGAAGTCATTTTAGTACTTAGATTGCTTTGATTTTTTTTCTTTATGATTCCCCATCTCTACAATTCTAAAAATAAAAAAAAAAAAAGGTAAGAATAAAATATTAATGAATGTGATAAAGTTAGTGCAACAAAGAGTAGAAGTACAATACAACTCTAGGTAATGGTAGTGGTAGAGGTAGATCATTTGGAACCTCATCAACTGATCGATTGAAATGATGTTCAGCGAGAGAAGATGTAGAAACGCTCTAGCGAGGCATGTAACCGAGATTCTGCAGCGGGGTGTTCCCTAGAGGTGAGCCAGAACTCGAGCGAAGCGAGCCAGGCACCACGCAGTGGCTCTCCGCGAGCAGCGGCCAGCGGAGCGTCAAGATTCTCCTAAGAATCAGCACCGTGGCGGAGTGAAGGAATGGGTGACCACTAACGCTCCACTAGGGCCATTTCATGGAGACTCCTGCGGAGGGCTGTTCCCTGCGGGATGCTACAACAGCAGTGGAGAGATAAATTTTTCTGAAAATTAGCTTACCTCAATAGAAATTGCACATTGTCACTGAAAATTTCCATGTCCTCAGGTCTTAAGACCCTAAAACATTCTCTTGATCAATATTTTCCTGGAGTGCATATAAATGACAGCGAACGTTTTAACTGCGAATGAACATTTGAAGGGCAACCTTTTCCTTTAGCTACAGTTTTTATTCTTCTTGATATATTAATATTTATTAAACATGTCAGATCCAATTAAGAAAAGTAGTACATCAGGAACCAATACCAGTGGTAGCCCAAGTACACCAAAGACTGCCAAAGTTGGATTCAATCAACAAAAATTGATTGCAACCGTTCAAGTACGTTCATCCACCCAAACGCCCCCTTTCAATTGAAACTCCATTAAAGAATTTTAGTTATTCAAATTTACTTATTACCACATTATACTAACAAAATTTTTTTAGACAATCCAATTTGCTTGGTTTGTTGGTCATTTATTTACTTTATTAGGAGGATTTTTTTATGGATTTTCTTCTTTAGGATTAATTGGTGAAAGAGCTGCCAAGTTTTGGTACATATTTGCATTAATTGGAATCATTGAAAGTTTTGGTGTTCTTATTTTCCAGATTTTTACCAAAAATGGTGGTAAATTAGGATTTCTTGCTCAGGATGAAAATACTCATTATTTATTGGTTGGAGTAGTATTTTTAATTGTTAGACCATATGTCTTATTACCAATTCTTCCATTTGAACTTTTTTCATTATTCCATGTTTTAGCTTATGTTGATGGACATGTGTTGTCTATATTTGGATTAGAAAATTCTGCAATTTCTAAATATATCACTTCATTCACTTCTAATTTTAATGCTTCATCAATTCAATTGGCAAGTTCTATTGAAATTTATTCATGGGTTTGGCTTTTCATCAGATTTATTACATTTAGAAGTAAATCTTTGATTCCATTTGTTGTTTATACTATTTTTATTAAACTTAGATACGAACATTCTCAATTTACCAGAGATTATTTCAAATTTGCTGAACTTCAAATTGATGATCTTGTCACTCAAGTTAATGTTCCAGCAGTTAAACAAGGTTGGATTCAAGTTAGAGGAATTGTTAGAAAAGTTGGAAGTATTAATTTAGTTGGTGGATCTACCAAAGAAAAGGCTACTTAAAGTGAATGAGATTGATAAGAAAGGAATAAGAAAAACTAAGAATCTTTTATTTCTTTATTTGATGTTGAGAGAGATTTAACGATTTGTCTGATAAGTGAAATGTACTATTAAGAAAAAAGCAAATTCGATATTTTTGTTCATAGTGAAGAGATATTCAATTTGATGTTGCCTGATAACTGAAATGTACTATTAAGAGAATGTGGATATGAATTTGAATTTTATGCAAGAGAAGTTATTAAATTGATTTTGCTAATCATTAGTAAATCAGTTCGAGATGTGGTCCGTTGTGTTTAATG
Organism: Chernovozyma sophiae-reginae; assembly: GCA_030564725.1. Classification (NCBI taxonomy): domain Eukaryota; kingdom Fungi; phylum Ascomycota; class Pichiomycetes; order Serinales; family Debaryomycetaceae; genus Chernovozyma; species Chernovozyma sophiae-reginae. Next base: position 11,491 of record JAKTYG010000226.1, on the reverse strand, counting down.
GCCTAGTATTTAATGGTTTGTATAATTAACTCTATAGTTAATTTCGAACATTTTTTTTGTGAAATATTTTTCCGAGCATTGAAAAGCGAACGATTGACTTGATCCCAACAGTGATCGAATGCTAGCAGCAGTAGAAGAAAAATGCGATGCGAGCAATGTAGTAGTCTGTTGGTATAAGGGAGAGATCCAATTGAATTAAATACCAGAAGTTATTCTTAATCTTAATCTAAATCTTATTCCTTTCCTTATTCTTATTCTTATTCTTTAATGGACCTCTACTCAAAGAAATTTTCATATTAATTACTTTGAATCGGTATCAATTTTGTTCTTCTTCGTTGTTTATGAATCTCTTGTCCAGTGAACTGTACATTGCCATATCTTCTTCCTGGCCCTTTAACTATTCGGATATCTTCAATTTGTCCTAATCAGGTAAACTGTCTTGTCGGAGGCGGCACGTGACACCAGGCAAGAATCATTTCTCACCGACTGCTTCCATCAATTCGATTCGATCGAGGTGCGGAACTACATGGAAGCCTAAAGAACATATTAGAACCTTTCTCTAAATTTTATTCAATCGTACGTCGACGAAATGGTATAAATGGTGAAATTTCCCATTTTTTAATTAATTGCCTTCTTGCTTTTTCTTTCTTACTATTATTTATATTTTTATTTAATTAATAATAACATGTCTAAAGCAGTTGGTATTGATTTAGGTACTACCTATTCTTGTGTGGCTCACTTCGCCAACGATAGAGTTGAAATTATTGCCAATGACCAAGGTAATAGAACTACTCCATCTTTTGTCGCTTTCACCGATTCTGAAAGATTAATTGGTGATGCTGCTAAGAATCAAGCTGCTATGAATCCTGCTAATACCGTTTTCGATGCTAAACGTTTAATTGGTAGAAAATTCGATGATCCAGAAGTTCAAGGTGATGCTAAACATTTCCCATTCAAGGTCGTTGACAAAGGTGGAAAACCAAATATTCAAGTTGAATATAAAGGTGAAACCAAAGTTTTCACTCCAGAAGAAATCTCTTCTTTTATCTTAGGAAAAATGAAGGATACTGCTGAAGAATTCTTAGGTACTAAAGTTAATGATGCTGTTGTTACTGTTCCAGCTTATTTCAATGATTCTCAAAGACAAGCTACTAAAGATGCTGGTTTAATTGCTGGTTTAAACGTTATGAGAATTATTAATGAACCAACCGCTGCAGCAATTGCTTACGGTTTAGATAAGAAAGATGAAGCTGAAAAGAATGTTTTAATTTTTGATTTAGGTGGTGGTACTTTCGATGTTTCTTTACTTTCTATTGAAGAAGGTATTTTCGAAGTTAAGGCTACTGCTGGTGATACCCATTTAGGTGGTGAAGATTTTGATAACAGATTAGTTACTCATTTCGTTAACGAATTCAAGAGAAAGAACAAGAAGGATTTATCTACTAACCAAAGAGCTTTAAGAAGATTAAGAACTGCTTGTGAACGTGCAAAGAGAACTTTATCTTCTTCTGCTCAAACTTCTATTGAAATTGATTCTTTATACGAAGGTGTTGATTTCTATACTTCAATTACTAGAGCTAGATTTGAAGAATTATGTCAAGATTTATTCAGATCTACTTTAGACCCAGTTGAAAAAGTCTTAAGAGATGCTAAGGTTGACAAATCTCAAGTTGATGAAATTGTTCTTGTTGGTGGTTCTACCAGAATTCCAAAGGTTCAAAAATTAGTTTCAGATTTCTTTAACGGTAAGGAACCAAATAAGTCTATTAACCCTGATGAAGCTGTTGCTTATGGTGCTGCTGTTCAAGCTGCCATCTTATCTGGTGACACTTCTTCAAAGACTCAAGATTTATTATTATTAGATGTTGCTCCATTATCTCTTGGTATTGAAACTGCCGGTGGTATCATGACCAAGTTAATTCCAAGAAATTCTACTATTCCAACTAAGAAATCAGAAACTTTCTCCACTTATGCTGATAACCAACCAGGTGTCTTAATTCAAGTTTTTGAAGGTGAAAGAGCAAAGACTAAGGATAACAACTTATTAGGTAAATTCGAATTATCTGGTATTCCACCAGCACCAAGAGGTGTTCCACAAATTGAAGTTACTTTCGATATTGATGCTAATGGTATCTTAAATGTTTCTGCCTTAGAAAAGGGTACTGGTAAAACTCAAAAGATTACTATTACCAATGATAAGGGTAGATTATCCAAGGAAGATATCGAAAGAATGGTTAATGAAGCCGAAAAATTCAAGGATGAAGATGAAAAGGAAGCTGCTAGAGTTCAAGCTAAGAATGGTTTAGAATCTTATGCTTACTCCTTGAAGACTACTTTAAGTGAAGATCAATTCAAAGAAAAACTTGAAGCTTCAGATCTTGAAGAAGTTACTAAGGCTGCTGAAGAAACTATTCAATGGTTAGATGAGAACCAAACCGCCACTACTGAAGAATTTGCTGACAAGCAAAAGGAATTAGAAGGTAAGGCTAACCCAATCATGGCCAAGGCTTACCAAGCTGGTGCTGCTCCAGCTGGTGGTGCCGCCCCAGGTGGATTCCCAGGAGCTGCTGGTGGTGCTCCAGAACCATCCAATGATGGTCCAACTGTTGAAGAAGTTGATTAAATGGTTTAAAAATAAATTTTTGGTTATAAAGAATAGAGTATTTTTTATATAAAGTAATGCTTAGAGTTAGAGTATAAGAAGAAGAATAATGTAGAGAGATGTTAGCAACTTCAGTTGGTTCCGTTCTCTTTTTTTCCCCATACTCTTCAGTCATTTGGCCCATTGACTCCGAGCTTTTGACTCAGACACTTTGACTCTGAGTTGACTAACTTCGTTTTAGATGACGAAAGTGTATATTGACTTACTGTGTCGGATGTAACCCAACTAAGTGTTGGAAATTTATAACAAGCGAATCCTATTGGTTAAAGATTGTTGAGGATACTTGACTGAAAAAGGAAGCCAGAACAGTTCAAATTTAAGGTTGCGCTCGATAGGACTTAAGACTAAAAATTGACCCCCCTTTTGCCCCATTCCGGACTGAGGGACAAGCAAGAATCGGAGCTAAGATGCAAGAAGAAGATGAAATATCAAGTGAGTGCAGAGTAGAAAGGAAGAGACAGGTAATAATGAATCAAGATATTCCAAACATGCCAAAAACTGAGGAACAGTTTATTTTGGATGTACATTATAAAAGATACAGTGTAAGAAATAGAGAAAAGAATTAAAGAAAGAAAAACGGAGAACAAAAAAAAGAGAAAACTGAAAAATTAGAGAGTGGAGGTGCTGCATTTTCGTGGTTGCATTGAAAAAGAAAAATCTCCATACAATTGGTAAGAATCTCAATAAAAAAAAAACCATTTGAATCTTGTCTTGTAGAGTCAACCTCACCTAACTCTCTCCTTGACCTTGAAATTTATACAATTCTGTTGATTCTATGTATAGAATTTGTATTAAATTCGTTGGGCCAACAATTACTCAAACAATTGCTCGTTTAGCTCGTATATTGCAATAGAGCGCAGTGAAATGGATAATTGAGAAGACGGTGTAGTGAATAATCACACCGATTCCATTGACTGGATGATAGCATCAACGAGATAAGTCAATAGAATTTAAAAGTTTCCAGTCAAAAAGAAAGAAAAAAAGTAAACGAAATGATTGAATGCAAGTTGGATGTTAACAAAATTATCAATTTGATGGTCTCTAACAATTGAACATTATGAAATAATGAATAGTAAAGATTAGTCATTAGCAGGTAATCGCAAAGTAGTGTAGATTTATTCCCTAGAGCGAGAGAAACAAGAGAAGTGAAATTTTGCAATAATTGATAGAAATTTATTGCAATTGTAAATCTTGTATCAATTTCAATTGGCTAAGTTCCAAAATATCTGGTTAAAAATTCAAAAACTTCTTTATTTGACCTAAAAACCAATTGGTCTCTCTATCTCTCTGCCTCTCCATGTTCTCTCTATGTTCTCAGACTTCATACCCTAATCTCCATCAATTTTTCACCGTTTCGCGGCCATTCTTTTTTTTTTTTTTTTTTGTAGGGGAAACCAACAAATTCTTGAAAGAGTGAGTCTGTGAATGGACGAGTAAATAATTCTAGATATGAGGATACATTGCAGTGTTCAGAGTACAATTGATTGAACTGTATCCAAGAATTGAATACTTCAACACAAAGGATATTTTTCTGACTCGTATCCATCTATCCACCCACCGCAAAAAAAAACCCCCAGACATCCGTTGACCCTAACTCCAATCTCTCTGTCAATCTCTCTCCCAGTACGGTGGTGGTGGACTGAATAATTTTTTTTTTTTTTTTCATTTCATTTTATTTTCATTTCATTTTATTTTCAACTGGTCCTGAGTATTTATCTCCAGATAATTTCGGATCAAGTCCCAAGTTACTTCTTTCAATATTAGCTTTTTTATATATTAAACAATTCTTCTTTGAAATTATTCTGAATAGTTGTATCTTTCTATTAAAATTCATTGAACGTTCTTCTCCCTCTTAGTTGTACCAAATTTCTCATTTTTGGTAACTTGAGAGTTTTATTATAACTAGCGAACTTAAGTGGATTCATTTTATTTATTCTGAATCAAATAGTTTTCAATTCACAAGTTCTAAACTTATTATTCTTGTCAAGTCTTTTTTAAGTTTAAAATCAATTAATAAAACTTAACTAAACAAAAACAAAAAATGACTACCTCTGATCATCAAGTCGCTCATGAAGCAAATGGAGTTAAGAAGCGTCCAACTCCTGCTGAATTCTATGAAAGACAACCAAGAAAAGGATATTTTTCTTCCCTTGAAGATTATACCAAATTCTATAAGAAATCTATTGAGGATCCAGAAGGATTTTTTGGACCTTTAGCAAAAGAATTATTACATTGGGATAAAGATTTTGATAAAGTATCAAATGGTTCTCTTGATGGTGGAGACCCTGCTTGGTTTTTAGGTGGAGAACTTAATGCTTGTTTCAATTGTGTAGATAGACATGCTTTTGTTAATCCAACAAAACCAGCAATTATTTATGAAGCTGATGATGAAAAGGATTCATCTATTTTAACTTATGGTGAACTTTTACAACAAGTTTCAAAAGTTGCTGGAGTTTTGAAAAGTTGGGGAATTTCTAAAGGTGATACCGTTGCAATTTATCTTCCAATGACTTCTCAAGCAATTGTTGCAATGCTTGCAGTTGCAAGATTAGGTGCAATTCATTCAGTTATCTTTGCAGGATTTTCTTCTGGTTCTATAAAAGATAGAGTTAATGATGCGTCATGTAAAGCTTTAATCACTTGTGATGAAGGTCGTCGTGGTGGTAGAACTGTAAATATTAAGAAACTTTGTGATGAAGCTTTATTAAATTGTCCATCGGTGAAAAATGTTTTGGTATATGAAAGAACTGGTTCGGAAGGGATTTATATGAAAGAAGGTCGTGATTTCTGGTGGGGTGAAGAAACTGATAAATTTCCTGGTTATATTCCTCCAGTTCCAGTTAATTCAGAAGATCCTTTATTCTTATTATATACTTCAGGATCTACTGGTACTCCAAAGGGAGTAGTACATTCAACTGGAGGTTATTTACTTGGTGCTGCTTTATCAACCAAATATGTATTTGATGTTCATCCTGAAGATGTTTTCTTTACTGCTGGTGATGTTGGTTGGATTACTGGTCATACTTATGCTCTTTATGGACCTTTAGCTTTAGGAGTTCCTACTATAGTCTTTGAAGGTACTCCAGCTTATCCAGATTATGGTAGATTATGGCAAATTGTTGAAAAACATAAAGCTACTCATTTCTATGTTGCACCTACTGCTCTTAGATTATTAAGAAAAGCTGGTGAACAAGAAATTGAAAAATATGATTTAAGTTCTTTAAGAACTTTAGGATCTGTTGGTGAACCAATTTCTCCAGATATTTGGGAATGGTATAATGAAAAAGTTGGTAAAGGTCAATGTCATGTATCTGATACATATTGGCAAACAGAATCTGGTTCACATTTCATTGCACCAATTGCTGGAGTTACTCCAAATAAACCAGGATCTGCTTCATTACCATTCCTTGGAATTGACGCTACTATAATTGATCCAGTATCAGGTAAAGAACTTAAAGGTAATGATATTGAAGGAGTTTTAGCAATCAAGAGTACTTGGCCATCAATGGCAAGAACTGTTTGGAAAAATCATGAAAAATATTTAGATACTTACTTAAAGCCTTATCCAGGTTATTACTTTACTGGAGATGGAGCAGCAAGAGATCATGATGGATATTATTGGATTCGTGGTAGAGTTGATGACGTTGTTAATGTTTCAGGTCATAGATTATCTACCGCTGAAATTGAAGCTGCATTAATAGAACATCATGGAGTTTCTGAAGCTGCCGTTGTTGGTATTAATGATGATTTAACTGGTCAAGCAGTGGTTGCATTTGTTGCATTAAAGGATGAAGCTGCCAAAAATATCAATGGTAAAGAAGATTCCGACGCCTCTTTAGTATTAAGAAAGGAATTGATTTTACAAGTTAGATCTGAAATTGGTCCCTTTGCTGCTCCTAAGCACGTTATCATTGTTGCAGATTTACCAAAGACTAGATCTGGAAAGATTATGAGAAGAATCTTAAGAAAAGTTTCTTCTGGAGAAGCAGATCAACTTGGTGATATCACCACTTTAGCTAACCCTCAATCAGTTGCTGATATTATCAAATCTGTTGATGAGCAATTCATTAAGAAATAACGTCTAACTAGTTATAAACTATAGTAATTTACTGATCTTCTAATTATTGAAAGGGGAGTTGGTGAGTGATCTTTTATAGTGATTTCGAGTATTTATAGTTATATATGACATTAATCCCCCCCCCCTCCCTCCCCCCGACACTCAATTAAAGAATGGTGCCACCCTCAATTTTGTTGAATTAGGGTCGAGAACTTTGTATGATTTATTTTTCTGGGTTGGTATTATTTTGGGGTAAGTTACCAATTTTGGTATTGGAGGGGTTGGATTGTATTCAACTTCTCGGACTTTTGTGCCTTACCAAAAGAAAAGATCGAACCCCATACGAAAAGTTCCAACCTCCGAATTTTCGCATCAAAAACAAAATCGAAACTGAAAATCTCACGATCCACGAGATCGAGACTCTCAATCATCGATGCAATATGAATTACAACTCCAACTGGTTGAGACAAATATCACAGAGTTTGAGAAATTAAAGGACTGACTTTTGGATAAACGCTTCTGGAAGACAATAACATACAGGTGATATTAATCTATCGCTGTTCAATTGTTTAGAATGTATACTGTAGATTCAAATTGAGAGACTCTTGAATACCAATATACTCCATCGCGATTCGTTTAACTTTTTGCAATTCAAACTCACACACACACTCACTCACTCACTCACTCAAGTCACCTTTCAGGTCACACTTCTATTAAGCTTATTCATTTGCTATAAAATCTTTCCATTCACTTGCAATTGATGTCGTTTACAATGATATCTCTCAAGTCGGTGTGGTTGATAACTAAACTATTTCTAATTGTCAATACCCTCCAATTGTGTATAATATACTTCACTCCTAATCAATTCGACACCTCTTCTCAGTTACTTCTAAAGAACTACAATGAAGATAAAATTGAATTCATAAACAATCATTCAATATTCCCTAAACTGTTATTGGAAGTCATAACGGTCATACTTGATAAGCTAGTAGTGTGGGACAACGTGTATTTTTCAGATTTGTTTATAAATGATATCAAATACGAACATCAGTTTGTCTTCTGTCCATTGTGGTGGAGACTAATCAAATCTATATCTGGAAAGATATGTGCTAGAACCGGGACATGTATGAGTGGTGGAGTAAGTTCCTCTATCAGTCCTAGTTCTACAGATTCTTCAAGGTTGAATTTCTACTCTACTTTTCTTATTGGAGTACTCCTTTCAAACCTTTGTCACTATTTGTCTTGTATTACTTTGCACTTATTGACGTCCGCTACCTTTAAGAATTCGAAATTTTTCAATCCCTCGAATTTGGAAAAATTGTGCTTAAAGTCTAGTTTGGTCTACGTTTTAAGTCCAGCAGGAATATTTTTAAACAACTCATATTCGGAATCACCTTCTTCATTATTGGTGCTTGTTGGTCTTTATTTGAGAGAATTATCGCTCACTTATAACAATTTCATGGTCAACTCAAAGGTATCATGTAGACACCATCTGTTATATATAATGTCAGGGATGATGTTTTCGATTAGTTATGGAATTCGTTCAAATTCAGTGTTAATGGGAATCATTTATTTATATGATTTATACATTTTCTCGATCAAAAACGAAAATTTTAAAGATAGTATCGTGACAGTATTCACTGGTTCTCAATTGGGAATATCAATTCTTATTTCAATTTGGTATCCTTATAACAAATTTTGTCCAGATCGTGGTGAATGGTGTAATAAACTCATACCGTCGATATTTCTGTTTGCTCAAAGTCATTACTGGAATAATGGATTTCTAAATTATTGGACTTTGAATAATTTACCAAATTTTATATTTGCCTTACCAACTATTTTGCTTACAATTTTCAGTGGATATTTCTTCATAGTAAGGTATCCATTTCAAAACATAATCCCCATAATAATAATAAATTCAGTATTGGTTATTGGGGTATTATTTTGGTCTCATGTTCAAATTTTGACCAGAATATCTTCATTCTTACCATTAGTTTATTGGTACCTTGCAAGTTTAGATGTAGTTGATGTCAATAAAGATGAGAAGAAGATTTACAATTGGACCGTGAAATATTTCATAGTGTGGAGTTTGTTTCAAACTGGGATGTTTGCAGCATTTTTACCACCAGCATAATAGTTTTACAGAGGGATTAGATGAGGGTGAAGAAATGAATAGAGAGGGTAACAGGGTAACGTGGAGGTGGTTCTATGGGGGTGCGATGGTATCGTGGAGCTACGACCTTGCCATGAGAAGGTGATGATACGGTGGAGGAAAGATTCGATGTTAGTGCGACTATGCAATGAAGGAGAGTCTCTCAATGTCTCTCGATGTCTCTCAATGACATATTTACATATAATATATACACTCCCGTAAGTAGTTAGATGAACAGATGAACAGGTCAATTAATCAACGAATCAACTAATCGACTAATCAACTGATCAACTGATCTGTCTCCTATTTTATCTACTACAACAACAAGCCAATAACTATTCATAAACCATCTCTATACATTTGTCGCTCTCTTCACTTGCATTCTGAATCTTATCCATTTCGTCACATGTTCTCCTTTCTACCTTCGCTAAAGCTTCAACCATGTTTTTTTTTTTTGCAACAATCTCAACCTTCACCACCATAATCTCTCGAATAGAGGTTGCACCACTTTTGGCTCACTTGATTACCGTCTATTGCTTCTATTGGAAAGTTGGAGCGTTAACTAAATCCTTTCCTAGCAACAAATAAGGTGCGGACCAATTTGAAAACTGATCAATCAAGGACTCTAATACCGAATTAGGATACATGATGCGAAAATGGTTGCAACTTTATCGATAAGAGGATTGAGGGAAGAGAGGAGGGAGACCCTCTGGACGAAGATACCTAATATGACATAGATGTTATTTGAAGGGTTCATATTATACAGGCTCAGCTATCTATATTATAAAAGGAGGAAGCATTCTTGTTTAACAAATCATATATATATATATATATATATATACATATATATACAAACGGTTGGTAGAGATTCTCCTAACACTATTCAAACAATAGGAAAGTTGGAAATATGGATTCTAAAATTGAAAGTTCAGAAGGGTTCATCCGTTCAGTGATAAAATATATTGATACCCAATTCATATTTGGTGAGAATGAAAGCAAAGCAAGTTTATTGTTTCTTGGTGGTTCAATCATCGTCAGTATTGTGTTATTTTACTTGAAAGTGATCTCAAACAATTCGAAAAATTCCAAATCAGCTTCAATTTCCAGCCAACAAGCAGTATCTAAACTCAATAAGAATAGAAAACTTGGACATTGGATCCCAGATTATGAATTTCAAACTCCAATTCCTGCAGCTTATAAAGACTGGGATATTAAAACTACCAAGCCTGTACCATTTAGAGCATTCAGACACAAGTATGCCATTAATATGGGAATCAGAAGTTTAGAGTGGGACGATTGGATACAACTTGATAATGAATGGGAAAAATATCATAATTATAAAATTGATAGAATTAATGAGAAAGGTACTGAATTATATGGTACTGGACCTCTTGCCTTAGAAGCAGCTTATGAATTACTTGAAGAATTTTGGCAATATTTACCAAATCGGTATCCAACTTTATTTAAACAAACCGATTATGGATTGGATAATTTAATTACTGGAGAAGTTCATAAGTTTAAACTAGGATACAGAACTGCAGAAGATCCAATGCTAATTGCTTCTAAAATGGTTCAAGATGATTTAGCAATTATGATTGAAGATGAAGAAGGAACTTATTTCTTAAGAGGTGGTAGTATATTATTAGCAGGTTTTTGGAGATTAAAGGATAAACTTAACAAGCCATTAAGTTATATTCATACTTCAGGAGATGTTCCTAAATATACTTCTAAATTGAAAACTGGTATGGAGAAATTCTTTATTAGATTAACTTGTGATAAACCAGTAGTTAGAAACAATTATTTCATTCAAACTGACGATAATCTTCCATGGTCAACTTCAATTGGTCCTGAAGATAACGATGTTGTTGGATGGTATACTGCAGAAACTGCGACTGATGCTTCGAAACTTTTTTTCAGAAGTGAGAGACAATCATTGAGAAGATTGCCAAAGACTGGAGCTGTCTTATTTACTATCAGGACATACTTCTTGCCAATCACTGAGCTTGCTAAAGAAAAACACGTTCCTAGAAGATTACTCAATGGAATGATTTCATGGGACGAAGATGTTCAAGAGTACAAGGGATGGGATAAATACAAGGATGTGATTGTTCCATATCTAGAAGAACAAGCCCAGAAACAAGAAGCAGAAGGGTATACCATGGATAAGGAAGTTGAAAATTATCCTTATTAAGCAATTAACAATCCAGTGGAATAGCAAGTGGAGATTAACCCATACAAATTGAAACAAGTCATTTAGTTAATTTAGTGAATAGAGCAATAAACCATGAACCACTCCAAGTTTAGCACCTAGGAGAAATAATAGTAGCAGGCATTAGAAGTTAAGGCTGGTGGACAAAGATGACCAATGGGGGCCAGTGACTGGTACAACTATTCTCTCTTATACTTCCATTCATTTCTATTCGAGAGCTCTAATTCATTCCACCACCTCCTCCAACACTGACTCTCCTCCTCCTCCTCCTCCATCTACATCTTTATACCCTTAAATATTATTTATTCTAATGTACATATTCTTTACGAATTAAAAATTTCCCTTATGCAAAGATCTAAGATCTTTCACCTCTTAATCTTCTAGCTAATTGAATATCTTTCTTTTGGATAG
>JAKTYG010000225.1:0-18568 GCA_030564725.1 Chernovozyma sophiae-reginae | reverse complement strand
GAGAGAGAGAGGGAGAGAGAGAGAGAGAGGGAGAGAGAGAGAGAGAGAGAGAGGGAGAGAGAGAGCTCAGTGATGGAATGATACAAGTGGCACAGACAATGTTGCACTGCCGAGTACGTCCCACGGCAACCTATTACTAGGCTTTTACTTGCTAGCCAAGTAGAATAATCTACCAGCGATAGCATACCACCATGCCTTGAGTAATGGATTACAAGTCATCAACACCTTTCTCTTTTCAACCATTTCTCTTCTCCAGATGGATCCTTTAACAGGATCGACTAATAAATATCATTTCTTTCCATGCATTTACCTCTGTACTATCCTAACACTATTATTACATTTACTCTAGTATACAATCACCTTCATCATTAGATGCTCTGCTTGAATCCTTCAACTACCACCTTTTAAGCATTCATATTACTCGTTTTGACATCTCAGTAAGGTAAAGTTTTATGTGGGAATTCAATCTTTCAACCTCCAACTGAGCATCCTTTAACTCATCTTGATATTCCTTCCTTAAAATCGTCATTTTCTTTTCCATTTCTGCAATATTTGATCTTTTTTCATCTAATTCTTCTTCTTTTAATTTCCGCTCTTCAGAAAGTTGAAAATAACTTTCACTTAATTGCTTAAGTCTTGCTTTACTTTCTTCACTTTTTTCTTGTGCCAGTTGTCTTAATCTTTCAATTTTTTCTTCTCCAGTTTTCATTTGCCGTTGTAACAATTGTATTTTTCTTTCTAAATCATTGGATTCGAGTTGTTGTTGATCTTTATATTCTTGAAATCGAGTCAATTGTTCAAATGATTGTTCTTCTTTAATTAAATCATTTAAAATATCTTCTAAACTTCTAAATAAACCCTTTAATTCATTTTCAACCACATGGAAAGACTCTATAGTGATCGAATAATTTCGATTTTTAAATTCAAGCTCTTGAATTGTTTGTTGATCATTTCTCAAATCTTTTCTTAAATCTTCAATAATTTTCCTTATAGATTCAGGATTAGATAATATATACTGCCTTAATTTTTCAAGATCACTATTAGATTCATTTATAAGATAATTAAGATCTTCCAATTTTTCAATGAGTCTTTGCTTTTCATTTCGATATTTGGTGTGTTCTAATGTTAAGATTTCTTGGGTTTTCTTTAATTTTTTCAATTCTGACTCGATTTTGGAATTGTAAGTATTCATTTGTTTAAGTGATGCATTATTATTAGTACTGGAATTACCGTTTTCCAATTTGGCTTTAAACTTGGATATGTTTTCAGTTAATTGGTGATTTTGTGCTTGAACTTTTCTCATGGTTTCCAAATTATTTTCACTTAAACTTAACAATTCTTCACAATCTACCGAATGCTCTTCTCTAAATTTAGCAAAATTCACGATGGCGCTTAAGATCCTTCTTATCCTTATGGGATCCGGCCTCATGATGTCCATTAGAGTGAAATCATGTATTCCACAGTCCACAAAGAATTGGTAGGCTACCCGATGTAAAATGATAAGTTGAAGAGACCGAGTGGTGTCATCTTCAGCAGATATTCCATTGGTGGTCCCAACATTGGAACCTGAGCCTGAGCCTGGGCCCGAACCTGAGCCTGAACCATTCAGTTGGGTCTTACTCCCATAACCTGACGCTACCTCCGCTCGTGTCCCACCATATCCACCAAGACCTTCATCTATGGATTGGTCAGGTCGGTTAAGTTGTCCGGCTGTCTTCGATATATTCTCTGGTGTCACCCCAAGAAACGAGTCCAATATTTGTTCTAATAATGATCTAATGTACAGGCTGGTTGGTCTTGAAACTAGCTCCTCGTTTGCTATAAAGTCACAACTTTGTAAACATATGGAGATCTCCTTGAAATCAAGCAATGGAAAGTTGTCCTGGTAGTTGAAGTTCAGCAGTTGCAGTTGCAATTGCAGTAGCGAGTTTGTTACACCTCCACGAACCGTACTTGATGGTCGGTATATTGAAGAGGGACGTGACATTGTGTCAGAAGATGTCTTGGATGGCTCTAATGGTACACGATCTCAGGAAACTCACCGTCCAATGGTGGATTTAGAGACTCGATTGATGGTCGCCAATTTGGTTTGTTTTGATTTGATTTTGGGAGCGATTTGAAAGCGATACGAGTATATGCAGGAGATGATAGATGGAGAATTTGGGGAGAAAGATTTGGAAATGAGACGCTAACGCAGAGCGCGAGAAGAGTATCTTTAGGATCGGGGTGCGCTAGAGATGAAGAGCCCACTAACTGTTGCGCTCGCACTCTAAGTTTCCCGTAGGGAACAGCTCTCCGCAGGAGTCTCCATGAAATGGCCCGAGCGGAGCGGTAGTGGAGAGCCCCTGCAATCGGTAGATGGAGGAGGCTTGACGCTCCGCTGGCCGCTACTCGCGGGGAGCCTGGCTCGCTGCGCTCGAGTTCTGGGGATTGTAGCCCGTGAGTAATTAGTGCATACGTGCGTTCTACAGTTTCATTTTTCATGTTCATTCATTTCTTCAAATACTTCAGTAGCATTAGCTCAAGATTGAAAAGTTCCAGAGATCAAAGAAGTCACAATAGAATGAGGATAGTATTTGACTCAAGCCCTTAGAGCCTCTAAATTTCATCATCAACGAAAGAGGTTCAGGTGCTAGACTTCATGGTTCTCCTCATGGCTACCGCCGTCTGTCGATCTACTGTCTCACCCCCCCGGCCAGCCCGCCACCCCACCACTAATCTCAAAAAAAAAAAAACTACTCATACTCTTTCTGCCGTCCAAATAGCTCCTCTGCAAAGCACCTTAATCACTTCAGTAATCACTAAATATGGAACTGCCTTCTCTGCATCGTTGTCTAAAGCAGTATCTAAATGCTCTAACTCTTCATCTCTGAACGTACTAATGAGTTCTTTCAATTGAGCCAATTCTGGTGAATCCTTTAATTCCTTAGCGGGATTCTCAATCACTTTCCCGGTTTCATTATCATACACGGGAACCTCATATTGATTCATAAGGACCCTCAATTGTTCATTATAATGACCCCCAATCACTGTTTCTACTGCAACAGTACACGCCATTGCTGCTTCTTTACCTAATAATCCAGTACCTACTCCTAAACTAAAAGCTCCCAACTTCCATAATGGTGTCAATAGTGATGGTCTTACTCTACGTTGGGTCTGAAGTCTATCGAAAGTTGCATGATGGTGAATCTCCTGGTCCCACATGTGTTGCAAAATTGGTTTCAAATGCGGATGCTTGGAAGCAAGTACCGTTAATTGACCATTGTATATATAATCAGCTCCCAATTCTCCTGCTTGATCAACTCTAATGGTTCTATCCAAGTATGCCTTTTGAGCAGGTGAGAGCTTACCGTACAGCACATCCTTTCCATGGAGTTTTTTGGCCACACCTTCTGCAGCTTTAGACAGATTGAATCTTTTGGCTACAATTTGCAACAGTCTAGTCATTTTTAGTTCAAATTGTGAAATATAATTGTAACCTTGTGGACTTCAAGTTGGCTCGAGATTTTTCAAACTCAAGTGCAAATTCCAAAGTATCGCAAACTTCAAAAATGGACTGATTCGCGAACATGTGCAACCCCTTGGCGGGGACTAGCCAGTATGTTCGCGGTAATTTGAATAGAAGGACTACTATTATGGCCCAATGTTCAAGGTTGATTTCCGATTTCGCAGAATGATTTATGGCACCATTTCACTTCAGTAGGACGAGATGGATGGGATCCAATACTCACCATGATGTATTCGATGCCATAGTGGTTCAATTGGTTGTCTCTCATGACAAATTGTACCAAAATAGAGCGCATGATTCGTTGATCGGTACCAAGTTGTTCACCGCCTGTAGAAAAAATTCATGAACTAAAGTCCCCACAAAAAAAGACGTAGTGCTTCAGTTAGTGCCTCTAGGGATGATCGACTCTCTAGCGAGAAATTGTTGCTGCTCGAGAAGCTCAAATTCAAGTATCCTGCATATATTATATTTTCCATACTAGTATATCTATTGATGTCAAAGCTTAAAACGTTCTTAAAAATATCACTAGCAGTCTGGAGCAACTTTTAGATAGCTCTAACTGTTCTAGTTACAATTTAAATCGTTTTCCATCTTCTTTGACCCCCTCTAAACTTACCAATGTAAATGTACTGCATATAGTTTATCGAGGGAGCTTTTCCAACTAGTCTATCGCTGCCAGGTTAGAGCCTTTAAAGCTCGTTCAATGGTAGCCGCAATTTGCAGAGCACTACTACAGGGAGCCTAGCTCGCTTCGCTCGAGCTCTGGATTTCCCGTAGGGAACAGCTCTTCGCAGGAGTCTCCATGAAATGGCCCTAGCGGAGCGGTACTGGAGAGCCCCTGTAATTGGTAGATGGTGGAGGGTTGACGCTCCGCTAGCCGCTGCTCGCGGAGAGCCACTACGTGGAGTCTGGCTCGCTTCGCTCGAGCTCTGGAACTTCCCGTAGGGAACAGCTCTCCGCAGGAGTCTCCATGAAATGGCCCTAGCGGAGCGGTACTGGACAGATTCAACGATTGGTAGATGGTGAACGGTTGACGCTCCGCTGGCCGCTACTCGCGGGGAGCCACTACGTGGAGTCTGGCTCGCTTCGCTCGAGCTCTTGGTTTCCCGTAGGGAACTGCTCTCCGCAGGAGTCTCCATGAAATGGCCCCAGCGGAGCGGTAGTGGATAGACTCTGCGATCTGCGGAATGTGAATCCATGAATCATATTCTCTTACATCTAAAACTAGAAGACTCAGAGCTAGATAGGTTATTGGATATGATGTAGAGCTGGTCTGCTGTGGATTCTAATCTAAGCAATAGTAGATGAAGTAGAAGTAGACATCTACTAATCCAAAGGTGGGTAGACACACAAAGAAGTGCCTAAGAATCACTGAGCTCAACCTCAGCAGTTCAGTGCCTAATGTAGCGCAACTTTTCAATAAAACATTTATTAACCTAGATAATACTTAGGTACTTACACTAACTCAATTGAAATACAGCAGAAAAATGTCTGACATACGCACACCAACCTCAAATGGTAACTCCTGTGTGTCCCTTGAACATTTCACGGGCTTGTATTCATTATCTGGTACTCGGAGACTGGAGAATCTAGAGTAGGGAATATTCTTGATGTGGATCCAACCAATGCTGAACAACCCATTCCAACGTGAAGTCTCTTGCCAAATATCCATTGAAGCATCAAATGATACTTCACTCTTCATTTCTGCAACCCCACAGAACTGTCCAGAACCATTTACCAGAAAGAATAAGATCACTCTTCCTCCATTGGCAAGACATTCTTGGTAGCCTTTATTCAATCTCTTGTTTCCTAATTTGGTTGATGTCCAGACCCCATGTGATTGAGATTTAATCACGTCGTCAAGGTTGTAAGACTTAATAACGTAGAACTTACTGTAAGGAGGGATTGGGCCCAAGTAGGGATGCTCAGCACCCATAGAATTCCTGAATGGAACAAGTTTGTAGTCAGGAGAGAAAGGATCCAACTCAGATTGAGGAAGTCCAACACCAGAAACTTGAGGTGAAGGATGATTGGGAGAAGGAAGTTCAGGTTCAGGAGAATCAACTTCAAGCAATGGAATATCAGGAGAAAGAATTCCTGGAAAGGGAAGCTCAGCTGAAGCAAGCTCGGATAAGGAAAATTGCTGCAAGGGAAACTGGAGTCCATTTGAATGCAACACTTCACTAGCAGAACGAATTTCTTGGATCGGAATCGTAATTTCACTGACATCAGTGAAGTTTGAGTACAGAGACTCAGGAGCTGTCAATGAGGTTGTTTCTAATTGTTGAACGCATTCATGATCTTGAGTTTGGTTTGTTTCTTCAAATTCTTCCTCTGTTGGTTCCGTTCGTTGAGGATTAAAACCAATCCATGGCAGCATGCTATCAAAGGCAGACAGGGAACTGTCAAGCAAATTAATTGGAGGATAAATCGAATGGAGAAGACTTTCCATCGGAAGACGAGTTTGTTTCTTGAGTTTCTTGAGTGGATGGAAGGATGAGACTAATCCTTTGAGGGATTCTGTTGAAGAGTCCCAACCCTGAGTTTCAAGATCTTCTGGATGCTCGTTCGCATCATGTTTCCCAGATTTTTGCTGGTCCTGGGATTTTCCTGATTCTACAACAGCAAAGGCGGCGGCTACAATGTTATTAGCAATATCATCGCTCTCATCAGCAGCAGCAGCACCATCCTCGTCAGCAACACCAGCAGCAGCAGCATTATCATCATCATCATCATCATCAGCAGCAGCAGCAGCAGCAGCAGCATCATTAGGTCTAAAAAGACTCTCACGATCATCGTCAAATTCCAATTCAAGACTCGGTGGCATAAAAACAACTTCCCTACATCTACCAAAGTAGGAAGACCAATTATCCACAGAAGTAAACTGAGAGGAGGAAAAAGAAGAATCTCCACTTCTAGGAAAATTGATGCTTCCTAACCCAATGGAAGCAATGGTGGAAAGAGTCCTGGGAGTACAATACTTCAAGTCCTTAGGACTGTACTTCTCACTGCACCAGGTGTACATTTCTACCAGAAAGGACCAAAAAGCGATCAGAAAAAGTAAAAGACTCTAGGCTTCTGTAGATCAATCTAGATCTTTCAAAATAAGAATTGGTTTTCGTTAGTAAAAGTGCTCGATTTGTTGATCGAGTGCTATTAGTGGAACACAGTTGTTTGTGTTGCAATGAACTTTTCTTTTGTACGATGATTGGTTGCAATCTGAATACAATTTAATAAGAAAGTGAAGAAAGAAAGAGGTATACAAGCAGAAAAATATTCCCAGAGGATAGATCTCCCTTTACACTACGTTTAGAAATCTGGTATGCCATGAAAAGTATGGTAACAATATTTTGCAGCCGATCAAAATCTCGATTTGCAGCTAAAGATGGAAAGAATAACTGATTTGGATCTGTTTTGAACACGTGACTGAGACTCCAGATACCCAGAATGAAGAATTAGATTGGGCAGAGCAAAAATCGAGATTTTTTACAAATTTGAATACGTTAGTACAATATAATTGTAGCAGATGCACAGAACTGTCTTTAAACTCGTGAATTGGGCCTTTTTGGAGTAGATATACACCCTATATCGAGACCATTTTGCACCCGATATACGTGTACTGCATATAATCTGGTGAATTTTCATGAGAGTTTTCCTTCTGGTGCCCCCCATCCCCTTTGCCCTAAGCTTTACCGATGCGATCGCTGAATTTACGCAAATTCTTCCTACAATCCTTTCCCTCTAGGCTACCTCTGCCCGCGAACTGCATATTTGTTGCACCAAACTCTCAGAGATGAGGGCACCTTGAGCTCCGCTAAGCCATAGAGACCTCACCAACAACAATTTGTCCCTCCTTCTGTAAATCTCGATAGTACAGCTACCACATAATTTCAAGATCTCCACGATCCCCACGATCCCCACGATCCAATTATTACAATTTGTATTTCATTCTCTTGAAAAGAATTCGTAGTAAGCACCCTCACTCCGTTAGACGCTAATCGCTCTTCCAGCCCCGATCTCATCTCATCATGTCGTTAAGAATAAAAGAACAGGACCCAGATCTTACTGAACAAAAGAATGAAATAGACAAGAAAACTACCAAGTTTCCCAAGAACTTCAAAATCAAAGTCAATATAACCAAAGTGAACACGGCGGTGATGAAAAGATGGATAGCAAAGGAGATCGATGCTATACTTAAGGATGACGATATCGTGGTGGATTACTTGTACGAGTTGCTAGTTGCAGAAGACGAGCCGGACATCAAACAGATTCATCTTCAAATGGCGGATTTTTTAGGAGAGAAGGAATCAATGGCATTTTGTAGCCAACTATGGACCTTGTTGATTAGTGCATCTAACGATGAGGACGGTATACCGCAAGAATTCGTAGACCAACGCAAGCGCCAGCAAAGATGCGATGACCAATCTGCCAAAGATAAGCGGTCCACAGTAGAAATTGAGGTAAAGAAAACTAACTACAATCGAAGCCAATACAATGCAAGCAAGAGGACACGCAGTCCAGAAAGGAGAAACCAACAAGAACGTAACTACAGAGAAAGAAGCTGAGTTGATTTCATTTTGGAGTCAAGGACCGATGGGCCCCTCTGAGTCTCGCAAGTCCCGATGGAGTATCATGAACTCTCTAGATTTGGGTCCTTCTAACATTTTCACTTTGTCAAGACTCCCCAAACACCTAAGGTTTAGTATTTGAGCATCATAGATTGTAGAGTCTATCCACTACCGCTCCGCTAGGGCCATTTCATGGAGACTCCTGCGGAGCGCTGTTCCCTTCGGGAAACGGCGAGAGATCTGAACTCGAGCGATGCGAGCCAGGCCCCACGCAGTGGCTCTCCGCGAGTAGCGGCCAGCGGAGCGTCGAAGCTTCCCTAAAATTAAGAAGCGCGGGGAGTTTCCATCACTGCTCTTCTACTGTTCTAAGTTTACACACAGTATATGGAATCGTAATTGACATTCAGCACCCAATGGTCTGGACCTTTACCAACGGGGTGCTGGCGTTAACCAGAAGGATCTCCCATATTGCTAGTATCAACGATCTTCAATGACCTACCATCCCGACCTACTTCAACACCCCAAATTCCTTGCAGAGATGGCTAGAGACTCAAGAATCTAGATCACGTGCTTGCTCTCCCGTTATTAGTTGAACGTGTCCCTACCAAGCTCCCTCCTTATGATTCTGTCGAAGCGAATTGTTAACAACTGAAAGACACAAATGGGGTGTGAGTTCCTTTGTCTTTCATAGTAATCCAATCGAAAAGAACAAACACATCATGTCAGAGAATGGCGATGGTAATGACCATCATCACCACCACCATCATCACCATCATCATCACGGAGATCAACAAGAGGGCCAGGAGCAAAACGCCTCCCAATCCGCTCCCTCTCAAGGTCCACCGCAACAACAAGACCCAGATCAAGCTGCTACTGCTACTGCTACTGCTGGTGTTCCTCATGCCATCCCTGCCCCAAATTCTGGTGTCAGAATCGGGAAATATCAAGTAATTCGAACCCTTGGAGAAGGTTCCTTTGGGAAGGTTAAACTTGCCCAACATATTACAACTGGTCAACAAGTTGCCCTTAAGATCATTAATAGAAAGACTTTGGCTAAGCTGGATATGCAAGGTAGAATAGAAAGAGAAATTTCGTATCTTCGTCTTTTAAGGCATCCTCACATTATCAAATTGTATGACGTTATCAAATCAAAAGATGATATCATTATGGTGATTGAATATGCTGGAAAGGAACTTTTTGATTATATTGTTCAACGAGGTAAGATGCCCGAAAATGAAGCTCGTAGGTTTTTCCAACAAATTATTGCTGCTGTGGAATATTGTCATAGACATAAAATTGTTCATAGAGATTTAAAGCCAGAAAATTTATTACTTGATGATAAACTTAATGTTAAGATTGCCGATTTTGGTTTATCTAACATTATGACCGATGGAAATTTCTTAAAGACAAGTTGTGGATCTCCTAATTATGCTGCCCCAGAAGTTATTAGTGGGAAACTTTATGCAGGTCCAGAAGTTGATGTATGGTCTTCTGGGGTTATTTTATACGTCATGTTATGTGGAAGGTTACCTTTTGATGATGAATTTATTCCAGCATTATTTAAAAAAATTAGTAATGGGGTATACACTTTACCTAATTATTTATCTAGTGGAGCCAAACATTTACTTACAAGAATGCTTGTGGTGAATCCATTAAATAGAATCACTATTCATGAAATAATGGAAGATGAATGGTTTAAAGAAGGTATTGAAGATTATTTATTACCTCCAGATTTATCTAAGACCAAGAATAAGAAAATAGATATCGATGAAGATGTTATACTGGCATTAACTATGGCCATGGGTTATGATCGAGATGAGATTGTTAATGTGATCAATAAATGTAATGAACATAATTCTCCTCAACAACAATCTAATGAAATTATCGATGCTTATTTATTGATGAAAGAAAATCGGTCGTTAGTTAAAGATTTAAAGAGATCTCATAATGATAAAATGGATAATTTCTTATCATCATCTCCTCCTCCTTCTTGGAATACTCTTAATAACTCAGGTAATTCAAGTGTGAATCAAAATCAAAATCAAAATCAAAATAATTCAAGTCATCGTGCTCCAGGAGTACAACAATCTCTTACATATCAAACGTTGGCTGCAGTCCCTGATTTATCAACTTTACCAAACTCTACAATTGCAATCTTACCATGTTCTCTTCCATCTATTCATAGAGCACTTATGGTTGAACATAACCCTGACCCATCACAAGCTAAGATTAGTCCAGTTTCATCTAAAAAGCTGAAAACAAGATGGCATTTTGGTATAAGATCTAGATCTTATCCATTAGATGTTATGGGAGAGATATACCGAGCATTAAAGAATCTTGGAGCAGAATGGTCTAAAC
The DNA here is from genome assembly GCA_030564725.1 of Chernovozyma sophiae-reginae. Classification (NCBI taxonomy): domain Eukaryota; kingdom Fungi; phylum Ascomycota; class Pichiomycetes; order Serinales; family Debaryomycetaceae; genus Chernovozyma; species Chernovozyma sophiae-reginae. Next base: position 8,134 of record JAKTYG010000225.1, on the reverse strand, counting down.
CAACTGAAGAAGAGCTTTGGACTATTAGAGTAAGATGGAAATATGGACCTTGTATTGTTGAAGGTCAAGATAAGTCTGAAGAACCTGTAGGATATCCAGATATGATGAAGATGCAAATCCAATTATTTCAATTGGAACCAAATAATTATTTGGTTGATTTTAAATTTGATGGATGGGAAACATTCCAAGGGTCTAATAAGGAAGAAGAGAAATCATCTACTGTTAAACAAGATGTTGATGAGATGAGTTCATTTTCAGCATATCCATTTCTTCATTTAGCGACGAGGTTAATTATGGAATTAGCAGTTAATAGTCAAAGTACTTAGGATTAGATGAAGTGGATTATTAGAAAGATACGAAATAAATGAGATAACTTTGATAACTGTGAAAAGGGAAGAAGGTGTTTGAGAAGAGTAATGACTGATGTGGAGGTCAATGAGATGTTGGAGGTTGAGGTATGTGCTGAGAGGTGCAGCTATAGAGTGAGAGGAGAGCGATTGGAACCTTTGTGTCTTTCTTTTCTCTCATTCTTTTTTCTTTTCTCTTTCTCTTTCTCTTTCTCTTTCTCTATTTTTCCTTTTGATTTATATATTCAGTTGTTCATCTGGTGTGAGAGTAGCGTTGAAGGAAATGGATTGGTGTCTTCTACTTCGCAAGCATTTTGCACCCGCGCAGATGAAAATGGAGACGAAGAGCCAGAGAAGATTACCAGAGAATGGTTAGTGTGCAGGTTCGTGGTCACACTCTCTTACTAACTTAAAGACTCTGAATCTTCAAGTATCCAAAACCAAACGCAATCCAACCATGTTCGTTCTCTTATACGACCTAACATCCAACCATATCCATTCTCTTCTTCTCGCTTGAAGATGAGCCCTAACATCCACCTATGTTCGTCCTTTTCTCCAATCGCAGAATCAAAAAAAAAAATAAAAAATGTCGTTCTGTATAGCCTGCATATAGACAATATTATCACATCAGCTTGTCCTCTTCTACCAGACAAAGTACTCGTATACCATGCTCTCTATGTGTTCTGTAGTACTCATTTCAGTTGTATCATCGGTGCCCCATCATAAAGGAGTCTCCATGTTCTCTTGAATGGGTTTAACCACGAAACACGAAAGTTCTTATTTCGTGAAATTCTTCCTAATTAGGCACGAGTCAAAACATATCACAAATTCGATTCCTTAGGTCTGTGCACGCTTAAAAGGGCACTGAAGTCCTTTTTGGAAAAGAAAGTGAGCTCAGCAAAGAAAAAGGAACCAATTGTCAGTACCTTTCTAGCTTGTTGGAAGATCGTTTAGAAGTGCTTAAAGGGACACATATACGTTTAACGTACCATATTGAGTCTATCTGTGATCATTTAAAGTTTACAGAGACAACCAAGACCTGTCAGTCTGAACTCCTAAGTGCTATCGCTAGAGTATCTGCCGTAGTTAATTTTGCGCACTGGTTCTTCCCTAAGAACTTCCGCACGAGTACCTAGAGAAGAGTTTCGCAGTACTTTGCACCGTCTAATTAGCGCCCAAGAGCAGCGCAAGCAATCAGGGGAACTGTCTGCTACCACTCTCTGCAACAACTGTCTGCAACAAGTGTCTACAACAAGTGTCTACAAGTTTGCTACAAGTGTCCATCTAGCTTGTTCTAGTATTCTCTGCAAACTATCCAGTTGATCAGTGTACCCAGTGTACCCCGATCGTACCCTAATAATATACCCTTATCCATGTCTCACACAATGAAGACTATTGACTTGTCTTCCCAAGATATCCCTGCTGAAGCGTCCATAAAACTTGCTGAAGTCAGCAAATTGATCTTCAAATCCAAAAAAGTCACCATACTAACAGGGGCTGGTATTTCTTGCAACGCAGGTATACCTGACTTCAGATCATCCGATGGTTTATATAATATGGTCAAAGCCAAACATCCTAAATCGGTAGTAAGAGGACAAGATTTGTTTGATATATCACTTTTTAGAGATGAAGTATCATTATCAGTGTTTTGTACATTTATGGAGAACTTGTACGTTTCTACATTGGCAGCCAAACCCACAGAAACTCATAAATTCATCAAGATCCTTAAGGAAAAGAACAAACTTCTTAGATGTTACACCCAAAATATTGATGGATTAGAAAGAAATCTTAATCTAAATATTGGAATTCATGATGAAGAATTAACTTCAACAACTTCTTCTGAATTTAATAAGCATTGGAAAGATTTGGATGTAATTCAACTTCATGGAAATTTACATAAATTGTCTTGTACCAATTGTTTCAAGAGCTTCAATTGGACCAATGAATATCAAAGGCAATTATCTGATGGTTCTAATCCCGAATGTGATAATTGTCATGAGAAATATTTGGAACGACTCTATAGTGGTAAGAGAATAACGGGGAAAATCGGTTTATTAAGACCAAATATTGTACTATATGGAGAGAATCATCCACACGCTGAGATCCTTGCTAAAGGTTTAAATCATGATATAAGACAGAAACCTGACTTATTGATTATCATGGGAACTTCATTAAAAGTTGATGGTGTGAAGAAATTAGTAAAGACATTATCTAATCAGATCCATAGCAGAGGAGGGAAAGTGTTATTTGTAAATAAAACTTGTTTGAATTCGAGTTGGAATGGCATAATTGATTATCAAATTCTAAGCGATTGTGATGAATTTATAAAATTGGTTAAAAGGGAAATCCCAGATTTGTTCTTAACTCAAGAACAATTGGATTCCAAGAAACTTAGATCCCCCACCAAATCTATATCTAATACAATAACTCCTCCATCTACTCCAACTAAAGTGAAAGTGAAGCTGGAAATGGCAGCTGCTTTATTTAAATTAAAGAAAGAAGATGAAATATTCAACAGAATGAAACTTTTGATACCGACTCCAGAACTTACCCCAGCGTCAAGCTTTGAGGAAAAGCCGAAATTACGAGAATTGACAAAATCTCAATTGAATTGCAAGATAAAAAGGGAACAAGGGGTGCTGATAAAGAAAGAACAAGGGGTGCTGGTTAAGCTAGAGGAGACAGATACAAAGATCATTGGTGGTGATGAAATGAATTTGAATTCAAAGAAACTTGAACAGGAGAATGATCACGAGAATGTATTGAAAAGAGGACTCGATTTCAATGGCAATCCAGTCAAGAGGTTCAAAGTGTGATAAGGAGAGGTGTTACTTGGGTACACTTGTGACTTTTCGTTTGGACTGGCTGTCCGTCGCCCGGTCTGTTGTCCGATCTGTTGTCTGAACTCTTGTCTGGTCTGTTGTCTGAACTCTTGTCAAGACTCTTGTCAAGGCTCTGTTCAAGACCCCTGTCACTATTTCCACATTCGGCCAAGACATGACATTAAGCTCCTGGCGCATGCTACTAAACTCTGAGTCTTCTGGTACCTCCCCAAAGATAAACCCGTATCCTTCTAGAAAAGAAAAGATCTTAGATCTTCACCTCTTTACTCCTCTCCATTCGAGCTTATCACGTCAAAAATGTTAGCTCGTGGAATGTCACCTTATCGTCCTATCCATCTTATGTGACGGACCGATGGTCTCTCAAGTACGTAGTATATATTCAATATTCAATATTACGAAGTTCACGATTATATTTCAGGTGATAGACTGTGGTATCCTGGAGCCCCGAGAGAAGGGCAAATAATAGAAAAGTGACATCAGAGTCGGCTCCCAGTGATGTAGTCTCGGTCTAGATGAGCGCTTTAAGGATGCAAACATCGTCACGTTCAAGGGACTTACTGAAAGGGACTTAGCCAAACAGTCACTATGAAAGGGACCTCTTGAAACGGTCTTATGGAAGGGTCTTCATGAGAGGGTCTCCATGGAAAGCACAACAAGAAGCCTAACAACCCAACCCCAATCCCGAGCGCAGCGAGCCAGGCTCCACGCAGTGGCTCTCCGCGAGCAGCGGCCAGCGGAGCGTCGAGATAGATCGCAAACTAAGGAACAACGACTTTTGTTCCTCTACAAGGGAAACTTAGGGAACATTCAGACTGAGTGTCAGCGGGAGTCGCACCAGGCAATACGGGACTTCAATGAACTACATGTATACCCATTTAGCCCAATAGTTGTAACGTAAAACTTTATCTGGTGTGTCCAACGTGTCATGTATGGGCACTGTATACTATTTCTATATCACAAATCAAGTTTCTTTCTAGAGACAATTTCAAGCAAACTCCATCAAACTGCATCAAACTCCTCGGACTCCAGCTCGCCAGGTAACTCGCAGCTTAGCGTCCTCTCAGTTTAGCGTCTATTTGAGCCTGGAACACTGAGACCCCACAAGAACACAGACCCGCGAAAAAAAAACGACAGGCCATTCTCCTGATCGCAAAACTCAAGTCACATGAAGCTTCCTTACTCTCTCTTTAGTTGATCTCCAAATCCAAATAATAGGCAAACTACTCGACCTCAATATACTCTACAGCCCCTGAATAAGTCATTGGTGACCGTAAGAAGGACATGGACCAAGTTTCCAGTTTTTTCGAAAACATCCTAAAGGTGGATCATCTGGGTTCCCCAGGTGGAGAAGGAGTCAAGATTGAAGACGATGGCAACCATAAAAGTGAACCTACTAACGACTCAAATAGCGTCAACAACGAAGTTAATGAACCACAGAAGAGAGATTCGTTTGATTTCGGCTTCTGGTCTTCCACCAGTGTAACCAAGAAGGAATCTGTGACTTCAACTGATCCAGAACTGACATCTAACGCTAACATTACCAATGTTGCTCCAGGTTCCATTAACAGTAATAGTGTCAATATGGCAGGAACAGAACAGAAGAAATCTAGATCGTTCTACAATCTAAGTGCAACTTTATCTTCTTCACCTTCAACTTCAGTTTTGACAGACAAGTTAATGGAAAAGATCATCTCGATGGTGTTACCAATGAATTCTTCAACATTGGAAGATCAAACGATCTTTAAAGAAAGACTTGAAATGCAGAAATCTAGACCTTCTCTACTGGTCAACATAATGAGTAAGAATTCAATTGAATTGAATCAAAGATTATCACCTGCTTTCCAAATGGTTGATCAAACCATTCGGTTCTTCTCTTGGTGTAATCCTTCATTGACTGTAGGTTTACTATTGACCTTGACTCATATCATCTTAAACCCTATATTGGTTACGGTGTTCCCTTTCATATACCTTCTTGTCAACGTAATGATTCCTCATTATCTTGTCATTTATTCACCAGATCGATCCTTATCTCGACAATTGAATGGATACAATCCTATTCCTGCTGAAATTCCTTTGAATTCTGCCAAAGTTCCTCAACCAATTCCTCAATTTTCTAGAGAATTCATTTTGAATTTGACAGATTTACAAAATTTTATGGTGATTTATGTGATCGCTTTTGATTATTTCATTTGGTTAACAAGAGACTATTTATATTTCGAAGATGAACCTATTCTGGAAGTGATCCTTATTGCTTGTATCTTAATGATTATCAATAATGCGTACATTTTACCAAAATTGCTACCAATTATTCTACCCTATATACCTATCAAGGCAATTTTGATCGTTTCCTTATGGGGAGGAACAATCTTATTTCATCCTAAATTGCGTAATAGTATCTTGGAATGGTTGTATGATGAAGATACTAGACTCAATTGGTTGTCTATGTCGAACAAGATCGAGATGAAATTGAAGAACATCTTACAGGATGGTACGGAGAATATTCAGGATGAGGAGGGAATGGTAGGGCTGAATGGTAGAGCTGGTATTGATAACAATAGAAGTGGAACCAGGAAAAACAATAATTCCATTTCCAATTATAATGACAAGAACGACGACAACAACAACAACAACAATCTCTCCTCCACCGCCACTCCGAACACCGATAAGACCAAGAAGGTCTCGGCCCCGAAACTGAACATAGATACTCCAATGGGTCTCCTCATGGACGTAGAGATCTTTGAATTGCAAAAACTCGATACTGGGTCCAAAATATGGCAATTAGTGGGATACAGTAATGATTTTTACACCATCAATAGTCCTTTTAGGATCCTCAATGAAAGCGTGTTTGAAGACACACTATTAATGCTGGATGATGAAGATAATAATGATACAAATGACAAATTTGGCGTGCAACAGCTGCAACAGCAAACTCTGGTCGTAAATGAAGATACTCATCTGAATATACTGACACTTCTGAATGCTCTGAATGCTCTGAATCTTCAACAATCTCAATCTCCTGACCTAGCTCATCCAGAAACTTCAGTTGCTGAAAACATTTCAACAATTGAAGAAGAACCACAAGAAACATCGCAGGTCTTAACAACTTTAAGTTTGGATTTAATAAAGGCTCCGTTGGATTGGGAATTTACTCCTAATTCCAAATGGAAATTGGATTTGTATTCATCAGAATGGGTGGCTCTCAATTATATTGAAGACGTTGTATATGTTGATAGCGATGAAAAATGGGTTTACGATGTAATCACTTCTGAATACATGGATGCCGATAAATGGAATGATAAACCATCCAATAACGAAATGTTCCGAAGAAGAAGATGGATAAGGAGTTGTCAGCGTCAAAGTAATATCAAAGATATCCCAGACCAGTGAATGGTGCTGGTGCTGGTGCTGGGGTGAGCTGGTGCGGGTGTGAGATGGAGAACAAGTGAGCTGGAGAAGAAGTGAGCTGGAGCAAGCATGTTATGAGCTAACAAACAGAAGCAGGCAAGCTCTTTCCTTCGCTCTCCACTGATGAGAGTGTTGGTGAACATGCGACAAGTGCTGACAAACTTTCTCAACGGACTGACAACTAAACACATGTTTCTGGTTGTTGACAGCTTAGTAACTGAACCTAGTGGTTACCAGCTAAGATTGAGGCTCCGTTTTCTCCATTTCCTCAGTCCTGTTCCTCTCCACTGACTTAATGACAACTCCCAACCCCAACGAATAACGAATAATATATATATATACAAGTGTACATCTCTTTGTTGTAATCTCTAGTCCGTCTATTGCATAAAGTCCATAAGATTCAAAGAAGTCTTCTTAGCCTGGTTCTCTTCCTCCTTTTTCTTCGATATCATACTGAGAAGATTGAAGTCTTTCCTCTTCTTCGATCTCTTCTTGGCCAGAGTTGAAGGTTTAGTGACCTCCAGTTTATGTTTCAATCCAATTGCTTCTTGAGTCCTTACCACTTTGTCTGAGATCTCAGTTACCAGTTTAGAGTCAGTTGGTCCGTTTGAATCCCTTTTGGCACGTTCAGTAGCAATTTTTTCAACTGATGGTTCCAATAAATCATTACATACTATTTGAGATTGTCCACATTGTAGACATTTGTACTGAAGTCTTCGGCTCCTTGGAGTTGGCGAACTCTTTGGGGGCTGTTTCTTCTGTTGCTGTGTCTCTTGTTTCTCCTTGTTCTTGTTCTGATTCTGGTTCTTCTGAGACTTCTGAGACTTCTTCTGCTGCTTGTTCTTTGAATACAATATTCGTATCGACACTGTGATTCCAGGTATATATACAACCCCACAGTTGAAGCATAATCTATAGGATGCGTACTGCTCAGGAAGGTTGATCGATTTGGTTGTACAATAATCCAAAAACAGAGAGAAATAAATTTTATTCAAAGGATGGAGCGGGAGAGTATGAGCTACATTCTGGAGAAAAAGAGCAGTGGTTTGAGCGGGAGTGAGTGGTTTCTCCATCTAACAAATAATCAACGTTAAACAAGAAGAATCTGGACCGGCTCGGTGTCTGGCATTGGACTGAAGATGATTTAGAAATAGAGCTTTGGGAACTGCATGTAGTCCATCGATAGGCGATGAGGTCAAGACCCTCAGTAAAAGACTCGCTCAAACATAACGAATTACGCTTATCTAGCGGTACTCGGGTCGTCCCCCCTGAGAATTAGCGCAGGTTCTCCGCGAGTAGCGGCCAGCGGAGCGTCAACCTCCACCGTCTACCGATTGCTAGGGATCCACTACCTCTCCGCTGGGGCCATTTCATGCCCCAGACCTCGAGCGAAGCGAGCTAGGCACCACGCAGTGGCTCTCCGCGAGTAGCGGCCAGCGGAGCGTCAACCCTCCACCATATACCGATCGTAGGATCTGTCCAGTACCGCTCCGCTAGGGCCATTTCATGGAGACTCCTGCGGAGAGCTGTTCCCTACGG
>JAKTYG010000224.1:0-18525 GCA_030564725.1 Chernovozyma sophiae-reginae | reverse complement strand
GCAGTTCTTTAATAACAATCTATTTGTAAATTTGTATTCTATCTAATCCATTTCAATGGTTCCAGATTCACCGGAGGACTTTTGTTCTGTTTATGATGGAGCTTCTCTTATCAGCTTTGCATTTCTGATAGGTATAACAATCGGAATCTTTGCCAGTTATATTCCACAATATCTTAGAATTTACCATAAGAGAACTTCAGAAGGACTTTCTATCAATTTCTTATTGCTTGGTTCATGTTCTTCAATATTTACCTTAACAAATATCACTTTGGTGAGTGCTAGAGCTCGTACTTGTTGCATTCTTGGAGAATTGGATCCATTCAATTGTTTCAATTCTCAATTGAATTTTATTCAAATCAGTGTTCAATGTATATGTGCTATATTCATATTGATATTTGTTTTACTATTCACTAAACATTCGATAAAACAGGATAGAGAAGAGTACGCAAGAATAGAAAGAGTTGGTCATGGGGTATTATTACATGGACTTGTTTCAATAGTTTTGGTATTGATTGGACTCTATGGTGGTGATTATGGGTTATTGATAAGCATAGCTAATATCAATGGATTGTTATCAACGATATTAACCATGATTAAGTATATTCCTCAGATCCATACTACTTATAAATTGAAACATCCAGGTACTTTATCTATAGGAATGATGTGTATTCAAACTCCTGGTGGGTTTATATTCACATTTACTTTAATGTTTACCAAGGGATCACATTGGAGTTCATGGATTTCTTACATGACTGCAGCAATTCTACAAGGATGTCTCTTAACGTTATGTATTTATTATGAACATTTTTTGGATCATGGATTGGTTGCAGAGCTTTCTGAAAGAAGAGAAGTTGAACGAATTGTTGAGGAGAATGAACGAGAAAATGATCCGTTAGAATCAACTTGAGTGGTCGCTGACAAGGAGTTAATCGAAAAATGATGCAAATTTTGGTTTCTTAACACTATCATGGCTAGGGTCTGGTGTACTGTTCTTATTGGAAGTCAATTTCTGACTATGAGCAGTGGAAGAGCTTGGTGATCTCGAGTTGGAATGTCGTATTACAGGTATTGAAGACTCGTTCGACTTTGTTTTTTCTGTTTCTGGGTTGTTGTGGTGTTTGGAACTGCTCTTGTTAACTTCAAGTGGTTCTGGCTTCAGGTCGAGATCTTGAGTTTTCGGTGCAACTTCCATGTCATTCTGAGCCAGTACATCCTCCAGTCCAACTTCCAGCTCCTGTTCATTTTCCAGCTCACCCTCCAACTCATCCGCCAGCTCCGCCAGCTCCTCCAGCTCCAGCTCCCACATGTCATCTAAAGTTTCCTTCAATTCCTCCATCAATTGTTCAGTTTCTTCAACAAATTGAACATCGTCAAACTTTTCATTGGGTCGAAGTGCCCGCTCATAAAACAATATGGCATTCTCTAAACGCTTCTTTTTGTTTTCCAAGTTGATACGTCGTTCATCTTCACAGTTTTCAAGGGCCCTTTTAATATGTCTTAACTTTTTTAAATCTTTCATCTTCGTCCCCGTAGTGAGATCTCTATGTAAGTCAGTATTCGCTGGATGGCTGTTCTTGCCGTTTGATTTAAGATTTGCACCGAATCCTCCTTTGCCTCCTTTTAGAGGAAATATAGCTTTTATGAAGAGTATGTCATTGTGGAGGGAAGAAAGTATCCATTGTGGAGTTATAGGAAGAGGGATTGAAGATAAGAACTGGGGAATATTTGATTCATCGCAATCAGCTTGGAGAACAGCAAGTCCGGGTATAGAAACTACACAGCGCATGATAAGTGTTGAGCACTGGCACCAATAGAAGAGTGATATATATGACTATGCAAACAGCTGAAAGTGTTACTACTATGAAATGTGAAACAGAAGAAGACGAATATGTGGAGAGAGTAAGGTGTTGATATCTGCGATGAGATTGAAGTGCGCGCTAAAGAGATGTGGCGAGAAGATCAAAGGCTTTTGAATACAGATTTCAGTCCTGAGATAACGCCAATATCTGCCCATATCTTGACATTAGAGTTATCAAAAGTGATTCAGGTGGGCTGTAGAGAAGGATCTAGGTGCATCCTCTACCGCTCCGCTCGGGCCATTTCATGGAGAGCTGTTCCCTGCGGGAAGTCTCAAAGCTCGAGCGAAGCGAGCCGGGCCCCACGCAGTGGCTTCCCCCGAGCAGGGGCCAGCGGAGCGTCGACACCCCCAACAAATTGGAACGCAGGGGGGGGCCACTACCGCCCGGCTCGGGCCCTTTCAAGGAGACTATTGGGGGAAAGCTGTATCCTACAGGGTGCAAAAGAAGTTATTCACATACATAGATAGGAATTCAGGGCTATATTTATTGAAATATGGGTACATAAACTAAGGTCCGATAGTAAGGACACTGACACGGGACAAGGCTTGAATGGTGGGAGAAAATGGACTCGCAAATGCGCAACAAAGAAGAAGAATCAATATCATTGAGTTGATATTCTTACAGCTCTCGTTCATATTCATAATGACTCTTTCTCTTTTTCAATGGTGGATTACTCAACTCCAATTCTGAATGAATTAATACTTCACTTTCATTGAGCAACAACTCTTCAGCAACTCAATCCACCGCCAACCCATCCAACAACAACAACCCATCCACCGCCAACTCATTTAACAACAACAACCCATCCCACCGCCATCTCATTCAACAACATCTTCCCTCTCACAAAAATTGGCGAATCCATTCATCAGTGCTTAGTATAGATTCATAGTAAGTCTTATCAATTATTGTTGAATCAACTTTATTAATTATTCCTGCAAATGTAACGAATTTGTTCCAGAATTTCAAGCCATCATTGAAATCTTCAAATAACAGCTTAGCATCAATACTATTAGCACCTTTAACATTAATATTAAACGAAGGATTATTGACTTGAAAGATAGAATTTAATAAATGATCCCTAGTATTGGAAATGATTTCTTCTTTGCTTCTATCTTTATATAATAGCTTTTGTCTTAAAGAATATTCAAAATAGATTTCTGATACAATTCCAAGTAAAGTATTATTGCAATCATTGAAAAATGGGATTTCATTGACCAATTCGTACCATTGACTTCTTGTTTGATAATCTGAACGTATTGATATATCGTTTCTTGCTGCCAAATCTAATAAACAACATTGGAAAGTATTACTCACATTATTTAAGATAAATTTAATATGAGATCTAAAACTTTGTAATGATCTTGAAATAGGTCCTTGATAATTTATCGCCGAGATATTCAATTTATGCATTGAAAAAATCCTCAGGATTAAAGTAATATGTTTCAAATCATTAATTGGAATCTCTTCATTTGATGAAATTGGATCTTTAAATGATTTGGGAATACTATAATAATCCCTAATTGGTTCATTTAATTTTAAAACATTGGATTTGATAAATAATATCAATAGTAATAATTCATTAAGACCTTCTTGAGTTGAATCTCCTCCATCTTGCAGTTGAAGAAACTCTTTAATTGAAGTACCAATTGAGCTTAATTGATTTGTTTTATTATCAATTACATCCAATAAATATAACGATCTCAATAATGCAGTTGAAATAATTTCATTATTTGATTTTAAATCAAAATTTTTGTCCTTTTCTGAATATTTACAACTGAGAATAAACTTGTTGTCGAGATTTTTGAAAAGTTGTAAGATATCAAATTTGTTATCGATATTTTCATTATCATATTTCACCCAAGTTTCACTTATTCTTTGATGAGATGTAGGAGAAAGTCGATTGTTTAGTTCAACAATTTCATCTTTAAACCAATACTTTACTGCTATTTTTTTAACTTGATAATATCTTGCTAATAACTGGGTAATAAGATTGAATTGTAAATCTAAAGAATCATTATAATATTTTGAAGTGATCAATTTTTTATAAGATTCAGGTAAACCTCCATCTGGAGATGGTCTAATATTTAATTTTCCTTGAGTAATGGCTTCAAGCAATTGTAAAGGAAGTAACCCTAAAGATTGATAAAAGTACAATTCTGGTGGTAACTTTTGGGAAATTATTTCATGAACATTATTAGGAATTTCAATCTTATTGTTGTCTAAAGTTGACTGTGTTGATGTCTTTCTCGTTGAAGGATCTCCATTTTTTATGTTACTTGCACCATGATCTTTCAATCCCAATTTTTTCATTTCCGCTGCATATAACTCCACATAACCTTCCTTGTTTAGAATTGGTAAATATTTCATTGCAGAATGACCCTTATAATACAATTCTAACAATTCAGGATCATTCAAACTTATTATATATGCATATAAATCAGCAGGAGTTCCAGGATTATATGAATTCAATTGATATATGATTTCCAATCCTAATTTAAAATAGTTTAATTGAGGATATGGTTGGATATGGTTTGGTTTTGGTAATGGAGGGAAGTTTGGGAAAGTTATTGGTTGTAAAGTACATCCAACCATTATACTTAAATCAATAAACTGTTGTTCCAGTAAACCTAATTCATAAAATACTTTTGATCTTTCAATATATCTGAAGTCTTTAGTTAAAAATTCCATTCCTAAAATAAATTTATCAACATTACAAAGTAAAATATCAGTTGAACCATAAATAGAATCAACGTATCCAATGTTATACAAATAAGACAATTGAAAAGATGCATCATAAGGAGATATTAAATAATCTATGCCATTTGCAACGAAATAACGAATCAAATCATTTATCATTGGTCTTAAAGGTAAAGGATCAGTAAATAATCTAAACGAATCAGTGTTCAGATTATTATAAAGATAGGGATTGGAGCTTCTTAAATGGAGTTTATTCCAAGTAGTTAATCGATGCAGCTCTTGTGGAGACAACTCATTAGTTGGATAATCATGATGTTGTGATTCAATTCCAATACCTGGTATCACAAATATTGGTTTGATGTTAAATTCTTGGAACACTTGTAAATCCAGTTGAACATAATCTTTTAAAGAAGAAGGAGTCCCTCCAACTCCTGATAAATATTGTTCTTTTTTGAAAGTATAAATTCTACTTAAATAGTGATCGACATCGATACCGATGGTGGCATTTTGTAACAATTCTATGGAGCTGGCATGAACCAATCTACGTTCAAATAGGTACGATTCGAGTGATTTGATAGGCATTTTGTGTTTGGTATTTTTGTGGTAAATTTATAATAAAAAAATCGTTTTCGTATCAGATGATATTTTATGAAACGTAATGCCGATTTTCTTTTTTTAAAGTGTGCAATACTTGAACCTTTTAGTTTCAATTTAAGTGACAGAGTGATAACAACACAGATTTTATGTAGTTGCACGTTTTGGAGAATCTATTTCGGTACACGAGTATGCTGATTTCTTAATAGTAAGTAATTTAGACCACTGTATGTGAATGTTGATAATACGCAACTATTCTGTTCCTATTCGTTTGCAATTGGTGTACTTGGGCAAGTAGTTGTTGGCAGTCAAAGTATCGACATCTCTCTGTTGCGAGTGGCTCAGTGAAAGAAGTTTGAAATAAAGAGTGTTGTGTAAGGACACGACCTCGTGTTTTGGCTTGTGAGGTTGGGATTGTGGTGAGTAAACGCAAAGAGGTGCGTGGTTGGGCACGAGACACGGTTCTGAGGCTTGACAGGAGCGGTACAAGGTGCGGTATGGGTCTCTGAAACTACAGATTTAGCGGGCGATTCTCTCAATCTCTAGCGCCTGATGGTTCTAGCTTACACGAGACAGAAAGAACACTAAGAATACAGTTCTACTACCCTTAGACAAGTTTAGTTTATTCCTTTGAGCATACTATTAGATATATGTAATCTTTTTTTAACCATTTCTCCTATTTATACTATTCCACCAACATAAAGTTTGTATTGGCGGAAATGGGGGGGGGAGGTCTATACTGTGGAAAATGACAATTTGCTCAGAAGCTCGCGGGATGAAAAATTCGATGAAATTCAACTGAATATTCGATGAAACTCGGCCCAATATTGAACCAAATACAACCCCAATGTTGGACAAAACACAACCCAATATTCGATAAAACTCATTCCAATATTTAACGATAGTCTACCGCCTCACTATTTGGCTACTCACCCTCCGTTACCAGCCAAATTATCAGTTCCAGACTTGCTTTATAGACAGAATCTTGATATAATTCCTCCAATGTCTGGTAGAGTTCGAATTTTAATTCACATTAAACAAACTAATTCTAATCTTCACCGAATAAATTATTAAGCGCATTGTTCTCAGTGAATGGATCATTCATTACATCAACAGTCCCTTTCTTCTTTCGAACTGCTGCCTCTAAATTTTTCTTTCTTTCCTTCATATTTAAATTGTCATCATTCTCTTCATCGTTTTCTTTTGAAATCCGTACCAATTCAATCAAAGCAGATCTTTGATGTTTAAGTGATTTCGAACTCACTAACAAAGTTTCAAAATTACTTATATGAGACGCAGTTATGTTTGGTAAGCATTGCATTAATATTCTCGCTGGATAATCATTTTTAGATCTTAAAGCACAATAAAGAGTGGTTAAAGCAATTGCAGCTTCCAGGTGTGTTTCAATGAAATAGTCATCCAATAAGACATTTACTAATGCTTTAATTAAATTATCACATAGATACTTATCAACCTCATCATCTTTTAATAAAATTTCTGTTAACACATTTCTTATAACTAAAATTGTATTAAATGAACATTTGGTATCTTTGAATTGAATTATATGACAACATATTTGTAAAAATGGTGCCATAACTTGCTTGTTCTCAATTATTAATCTCTTGCAAGCAAATTGGGTATCAGAGACATTTTTCGAATTAAATTGACTTACAACATCCATCAAAAATCTAACTACTGTTGCAGTTAATTGTCTTAACATATGTTCCTCCATCATTTCTTCTGATAATGTTTCATCATCTTCATTTCCTTGTAATTGTAATCCATTGATATACAGTTTCTCCCATTTTTTAATTAATAATTGATCAATATCATAGAAAGCTTTTGGAAGTAATTCAACCATAAAAACATCAACAAATTTAACGGGACAGTTTCTGATAACACTTCTTAAACAACTGTTTATCATATGCTTCCAGCTATGTAATGTTATACCAACTGGATTCCCTGCAACTGCTTTCCAAATCATCGTTGCAACATTTGGAATTTCATATAATGTATCTTCCAACTGCGATAATGAACCTATAGTTAAAAATGCATATTCTCTGGTGTATCTAATTAGATGACCTACTGAATCAGCAAAATCCCTTAAAGTTAAAGCTGCTTTAACATTTTCTTCAATAAAAGTTTCCTTACTTTGAATTGATACACCTTGTTGCCAAAATCTTTCCATGCAACTATATCTTACGAATGATTGGACTGCCTCTGGTAAATCTTTCCAATTTTCAGGATTATGATAATTTTGAATTTGAGTTAACAATTGTAAAATGTGTGGTACAATTGGTTGAACTCTTGGTTTCCATAATTTTAACAAATTTAAAAACTCTGGAGAATCATGAGGAAGTTTCTCAATACTATATTGAATAAAGATTCTTGTAGCTCTAATTGGAAATATTGAAGACCAATGATCTTTCAATTTTGTTTTCAACAATTTACCTTCATCGTCCATTTTGGCTTGTAAAAGATCAGTGGTAGCAGTAATGTCCCTACTATTAAAATAAGAAGCAATTTCAACAATTCCTATCCTTTCCATAAACCAATGTAAATCCATTAAACCTTTCTCAGTTTCAGGAGAAGACCAAGCCATTAATTCTGGATCAACAATTTTAGCAAATAATTCATCTTTACCTTCAATAGATGATCTTGAAGCAATCACTAATAAAAATGACTTGAATGCAACATTTTCATGGTCACTAACTTTCTTAGAAGATAAAATACTTGATATAACATTTTCTAATTCATTAAAGATTTTCTTCAAGGACTCTGGCATTATATAAGCCAATCTATTTAATTCAGTTCCACAGCTTGTCCTTAAATCACGAATTAATTCCTTTTCTTCATCGGTAGAATTATTAGGGTATTCATAAGTTGCGGTGGTTAAAATTTTTTCTAAAACTTGAAACATTAATGGACTAACATCTTTCAACAAAGGAGCAAATTGAACCAATGTTTGAACTTGTTTCCTTATCAATAAAGTACAAGCTAAATCCATTGCTAATAATCTTTCACCAAGATTTTCAACTTGTTTATTGAGTCGATCATTAATTGCATTAAAGTCTTCTCCTGTATACCAGATCCTCCATCTTGATATTCCTCTAATACAATTTTCGATGATGTTAAATTGAGAATTTCCATAATTGAATGCATCGGATTTCTCGTCCAAGTTTCGCTTGTTTATACATAAAGATCCTAATTCTGACAGAAAGAAAGTTTGCAAGCGATTTTCTAACCAATTCAATCCTTCTTCTGGCTTCTTGCAAATAGTAATTCTAACAATATCTTCATTAAATTTTTTGTAATTCATTAAAAATGAATTGGAATCAGGAGTTGAATCAAAATCAATATCCAAAAACTTCTTAGATATATTATCATCATCGATTAGATTATAATTGATTGTTCTATTAGAAGATATTTCTAACAAATTCAATAAGATAGAAACAATTTGATCTTTACTACTTAATTCATCAAATCTTAAAATGGTGACCCACATTTGCAATGATAACCCAGATATTATTAATGAAGGATGGTTTGTAGTGGTTAATACCAATTTGAGGTAATTATTTACATCTGCTTCGTCCCAATCGATTTTGTTTTTTTGATTGGATGTGATATTTAGATATTCACTTAAAGACACAATCATCTCAACTGTTTTCTTTAATAATGAATATACATGTTCATCAATATCATTTGGATTTATTTCCAAAGATTCATAAAATAATGTCAATTTAGATATTCCTTCGGTGGAGAAGATACTTCCAATGAAGAATTGGAAATCATTTTCATCGGAATAATTTCTCGTAAATAGTATGTGCAAACAATCAATTGCTAACGTTTTCAATTTAATGTCTGGCAATGTCAATATGTTTATTAAAGTTTGCATGATATTTTCATTTCTTAAAATAATTGGTTGAACCCAATGTAAGCAAGTTTTAAACGTTGATAAGATTTTAGGAGCAAAATTTTGTACCGTAGGACTCTCACAAGAATTTTCCAGTAGCACATTGATAAGGTATTGACTCCAGGTGATAAACCATCCATCTATTGAAGATTTACATAAAGATAAATTTGGATTTGGTTCATAAATAGAATTTAAGATTGGATCTGGAGTAATTATTAATACACTTAATTGGTTCAAAATTGTAGTTCTCTTAGAAGCTATAGGATCATCTAAAAGATAAATATCTTCAAAAAGAGTCCGAATTACAATTATTGATAACTCCCTAGAGAATAAGTTCTTGTTCCATAAATTCCATAAATCGGAATCCATTGAGACCCATCCGTCATTTTTATCTCGATCTGAAATAGAAGGTGAGCCATTGGCACTATTTGTAGTATTAGAATTACTATTAATCCCATCATCACTATTGTTAGAATTGAATTTGTTTGAGGTGCTAGTTACAATGGTATTTGTATTGCTAGTAGTAGATGATATTTGATCGTTGGATCTGTTATCACCATTGACACCTGCGGACTTGGGATTAGTACTCGGTATATTATTATTATTAGGACCTAGTTGTTTAGTATTATTAGCATTGGTATTATCTTCACTTGAACTTTTAGGTAACACTTTTATAAGGTAGCTACCCCATATCTTTTTGGCAATTGCAACCCATAAGAATGCCAATTTCTCCTTTATATAATTGGGATCAGATTCAGTTATTTTATTTGAAAGTTCGATAATCCAATTTCTGATTGCAGTAGCCTTCTCCGAATTGAAAGTATGAAATTTTTTATAGATAGCGTCTTGAAGTAAAGAGAGCCCAAAATGACGAACTATATAATTTGTTCCATTTATTTCAGGAAGTGCAAGTTGATAACCCCAATAAGGAGATTCATCGTTTGATTTAATTGTTTCAAGAAAAATCTGTGCTTCTCGTCTTCGATCATTAGAAGAACTGGAATCATAAACCACTCCAAGAGCTTTAATGATTTGATTTACGCCACTGCTATCCATTGTCATTTATGTGAAATGAGGATGACTTTAGTATGACCCTTCAGCAAAATAACAAAATATTAAAATCTACGGGTATTTGAATATAATTGGTGGTATCAAGGTAGGTGGAGATATCAAATCTGGATAAATTCACAATAAGGATGACTTGAAGTTATGGTAACGATAGTAAAGTAGTTGATTGTGGAGCAGCACGCTGATAGAATAATGATGTTGTGTTATGGTTTGTCTAGTGTAAGACTTCGAACCACGCTGGGTATATATGAACTGTCCACCCCAGGTTATTGACCTAGAGAGATCACTTTTACTCGTTCAGCAACTGTTTATTGCTCTTTTGTAATTGATCAAATGAGAGATAGTTGACCGATGTATGATTTGTTTACCTAATGTCACTAATAAAGAAACTGGTGATCAGCACACGAAATCAACACAAATCAGTTCCCCGAATTAAAATTAACTGCAAATATAATCAGCTTGGGCCAATTCTAAACAAACAATTCTGTTCAAGGGGATCTATGTTCAAGGTTGGGTTTGGGTTCAACTATCTACGCGATGATAGTTTGAATTATGTTTGAGAAAATGAACGTCAATTTTTAATGGGTATGACCTTTTGGCAAGTCCACTACGAAATTGGGAGGAAAAACGAAATGTACCGGAAAGGAAAATATTGATGATTTAGGGGGGGACAGCAGTGAGACAACGTGAAGAAGAAAGGAATGAAGGAAGGTTAGGGGGCGAAAGCGCGGAGCTGATGAGAGATTTGGTGATGTATAGAAAAGGGGCTCAGGGGAACGGGGCGTGCTCGTTTTTCCTAAGGGTTGTCTTGGGGGGAACACTCAGAGCACCTATTCGCAATTTGGAGGGGAAATCAGTTACTGGGTCCCCTACAGGTTCTCCCTCCATGCAAGATATTCCGAATTTTTCTCGATTCTTTGACCCAACGTCAGGTTTGTAAAGTCAGCCGATAGTGAGATTCCACATCGTGCAGGGTTGCGCACTCGGGCCATCTCAGGCACTTGTTACGATAGGCGCGAGAAAGGAAAACAGGACTGCAACGAGTGGAATCGATGGCTCTTTACAAGAAGAGGTCTGCTAATCTTTGGGATCCCTCTAATCCAAGCTCACCTATTCCACGAGATGCACTGCCGCTCCGCTCGGGCCATTTCATGGAGACTCCTGCGGAGAGCTGTTCCCTACGGGAATTCCCAGAACTCGAGCGAAGCGAGCCAGACTCCACGTAGTGGCTTCCCGCGAGCAGCGGCCAGCGGAGCGTCAAAACTTCCCTAAAATTATGGAGC
This sequence comes from Chernovozyma sophiae-reginae, assembly GCA_030564725.1. NCBI lineage: Eukaryota > Fungi > Ascomycota > Pichiomycetes > Serinales > Debaryomycetaceae > Chernovozyma > Chernovozyma sophiae-reginae. The sequence continues at coordinate 7,111 of JAKTYG010000224.1, read as the reverse complement.
AGCAAGGGGAGGTGAGACTGACTACCGCTCCGCTCGGGCCATTTCATGGAGACTCCCGCGGAGAGCGGTTCCCTATGGGAAACCCCGACCTCGAGCTTAGCGAGCAGGGGCCCCACGCAGTGGCTCTCCGCGAGTAGCGGCCAGCGGAGCGTCGAGATCGCCCTAAGTGTACTACTCTATTCCACAATCCTACGACCCTACTCCACTGCTCTACTGCCCTACTGCCCTATTCTACAACCCTAATCCACTCTCAGATCGTATAGACTCTTTTTATTATCTACTAAACACCTTCCCCCTAAAGATAGAACTTCCTCTTATCTCTCTCCATGTCTGGTCTGTGTTCCCATTCAATCTCATCCTTAATGCCCTTCTGGACTCTTCTTAATTTCAAAGTAAACTGGGGTCCAAGCTCCTGTAACCCAACTTTCTCTTCATTTCTAAACACATATCTGTGCCTCCTAAAAAAAATATAATCTCTTTGGTTGTGCAAAGTCACCACCTGTCTTCCCTTAAACTCTGGCCTATGAGGAAACAACGATTGGAACAATCTCCCTACCGTCTTACCGAGTCTGGTGTTAAAGTTGTTCAATACCAACTCTGGAATATGTTCAGTAGCTCTACCGTGTCCTTCAATCCTCTTCAGGTCAATCATTGACGAAATGGAAAAGTAAAAAGTTGGTCCGTGAGGTAAGTGGATGAAAGTTATACCGTTGACTTGTTTCTTATCTTCATTTATTATTATCAAATCGGTGTAGTCACGGTTGATACAAAACTTGGACATTTCTTTCATTGAAAATTCCTTCTTTCTTTTAATAAACGTGACGTTGGGGAAGATTTCTATCAACCAGTTGGCAAATTCGTACGCTTCTTTCCTTGCATTGGCATTGGTGGTTAATAATATTTTGGGTTCTTTACCATCGGAACCGAAGTAAGAATCAAATCCATCTTCACCTTCAACCTCTTGATTGATGGTCTCATCGTATACTCTCTTGGACTCTATAGTCTCGGGGATATTGGTACTTAATCTTTCTTCTTTTAATTCCGGGTTTAGTCTCTCTTCTTTGGCACGTTCTGCCCTCTTCTTATGACGCTCTTTATTCTTTTCATGCTTGAGACTGGAGAAGAGCTTCTGTCTTCTCTGTTTGTTTTTGATATTCTTCAACGCCTCACTATTACTCATTGTAAAAGTCAGTTGGTTGATGAAGATCAGAGGAGTACTACTGGTACTTGTAAATGGCTTAAAGGATCTTGAAAACCTAGTGGAAGATGCAAATGAATGTGATGTTTGAATGCTCTTCTTGGATTTTGCTCTTCGAAAAAGAATGCGATGAGGCTGGGGAGCTCATCAAAATGTCAATGAGCTGAAAAAGGAAAACTGCAACTGGCGATCATTTTCTGCAGTCCCACCAGATTCGCAAAACGGAAACCCTACATTTAGCGCCAAATGTTAGGGACTTCTGCCTCATTTTTTTGTGTTCAGGACACTAATTTCTAGGAGAGATTTGACGCTCCGCTGGCCGCTGCTCGCGGGGAGCCACTACGTGGAGTCTGGCTCGCTTCGCTCGATGTTTGGGGATTCCAGTAGGGAACGGCCCTCCGCAGGAGTCTCCATGAAATGGCCCAAGCGGAGCGGTGCGAAGATTTTGGTTACATTGCTACATTTTAGGTAGTCTGGTGAGGTTGGTGGCTGGGTTTAAAGTGGTCTTATCTCTCTATTGTTGGCTGTCCCAACAGCTCTGCAGGGACAGGAACTGGAGCTTGTCACGCTTCGCATTTATTTTAGGGGATAATTTGGTGAAATATTTCTTGTTGTGCGTTTCGACTCCAGCAAGATTTAGTGGACCTTGGCGGGTAATTAGCGAGACTTTAGAAGCAGAACGAACCCGACGGCTCTCTTCTCACAAAGATGAAAACCCAAGCTAGTCCCGAACACTTTGGAACAACTGAAACACATTTACACCCTCAAGAGGTTTCGGTCTGTACATACATAGAGTGAACTGTAGTGATAATTGATGAGTCTAAGACCCTATGTCAACCAATGGACTCAAAGTATTCTCTGTAAGCAATGGAATGCAGTTCAATTGATGGATTCGACTCCATCGCTTCGACTCAAGACCATTCTAGAATCTGTGTTCAATGGATATGATTCTTTGCCTCTTGACGAACCATTGACTTTGACAAGACCCACTCTCTTTCCTGGTTATCATTTTGTTTATCAGAACCCCGTTCTGAACTTTTTGGGTCGAGATGGTTACGATAACTATCAGGCTCCAATTGATGTTGGAACGAACCAACCGCTCTTTAGAAGAAGAATGTGGGTTGGTGGACTTATAGAGTACCATAAACCTATAAAGATCAACTCTTTAATTGGTTGTTCTGAGAGAATACAGTCGGTTCGATATGTAGGAGAGTCATGTTTTGTCACCATTGAAAGAAAATTCTCTAACGACTCTGAAGTTTGTATGGTTGAGAAGAGGACTTTGGTATACGTCAATGGCGACTACCGTGAGGATAATCGCAGAGTGGATGACAAGAATACAAGCACAAGCATAAACACAAGCAAGCAATGTAATGATTTGGTTGATGTCAAGATAGACACAGAGATTGACTTGGACCTAGTAACTACTGTGTCTAGTTCAGAAGATCGTAGATCTATTTCCATAGATGAAGTCCAAAACTTCAGATACAGCGCTCTTTTATTCAATGGTCATAAGATCCATTATGATCCCGAGTATTGCAAATCAGAAGGACTTCCTGGAGTAGTTGTATCAGGTCCATTTAGTATGAGTATACTTCTACATTGGTTTGGAATACTACATCCTAATAAAGAGATACGATCGGTGAGATACAAGAACAAACTGATCATTCTTGCGGGAAAGGAATTGCAATTGACCTGTAGTTGTACAGAGCCTGAAGGGTACGTAATGAAGATCAAGTCCTCTGATGTTGTCTTGGTTGAGGCTCGATTAAGGACGGGTATGGCACATGAGCAGGGGTCGCCACTTGGAAGAACTCTGGAAGAACTCTGGAAGAACTCTGGATGAACTCTGGGTCAACAGCTGGAGCAATTATTGCCGTCTGGCTGTCTCGCGGTCTCGCGGTCTCTGTCTCACTGGCTCGCTGTTGCTCTGGTTGTCTCGTTACTAGGCCGAATATTTCATTTCAATTCATGCTATACCCTTATTGTAGTTTACGGTTATAGCCGAACAAACTTGGTTCGCTTCGATTTCACCTTTCCTTGATATGGCAACGGCCCAATGGAATACTTTCTTGTCCAAACAATAGTCTTTCAGATGAAATTCAGGTGCAACGAGATCAAAATTTCACATCCTGTATTGAAGGAGACGTCTGAAACGGTTGCAACATTGATGTTCAGTTGAGCGACCAATGGCCCTAAACTTAATCGTCTATCCTCCTAATAACAGGCAAGGTTCTCTACCGCTCCGCTCGGGCCATTTCATGGAGACTCCTGCGGAGAGCTGTTCCCTTCGGGAGTCCTGAAGTTCAAGCGAAGTGATGCAGGTTCCACCAAGTGGCTCTCCTCGACTAGCGGTCAGCTGAGTGTTCAATGGGAACGGCACTTAACAATCGAGCACATGGAACATTTCAGGGCCCCACGAGGCACGAAGAGAAGTAAATCACACCAATTCCAATGTGCAACTTCATTTATGTAGATATGGTTAATAGTCTGTACGAAGATTATAGCAGCAGCTTAACAGCAACTCAAAATAAGTGACAATTCACACGTTGGCACGGCATCGTTTCGGTTTCGTTTTGAAGAAATAGAATTGAATTCATGTTTTGAACTGTAGAGATAAGAAATGAATACGAGTTGGTGATAATGTCACTATTTAACTAAGTTCAATTGCTTTCTATTGAAAAGATTTTCTATGAGATCAAGTTTCTGGTGAAGTGTTGATCTATTGTCAACTTCTCATTATCTCTCTCTCTCTCTCTCACTCTCTCTCTCTCTCTCTTCAAATCATAACCAATATGAAGTTCTGTACAAATTCTCTCTTATTGGTAGCTACTGCTGCTTCTGTCACTGCCATGCCCTTCAATAGAAAAGACAACAGCTTTGAGAAGAGATCCGACACTTTCAATGTGCAGAGTTGCACCTCTTTCTATGACAGCCCTTACACAGCATTCTCTTGTCAGAGCTCTCAGACGGTGCCTTCACAGTATTCTTGTTGTTTCGAATCAACCAATGGATTAATATTGCATACCCAATTCTGGGATTCCGGAACTGGTGAACCCTCTGCTGCTTCTGAAACTTTCACAATCCATGGACTTTGGAACGATGAATGCAATGGTTCGTATAACCAATATTGTAATGGTGCTTTAGAAGTTGCGGCTGCAAATTTAGAAGATATCATCGTTAACCAATTCAATGACCAACAATTATATGATACTATGCTGACCTATTGGTTGAATAATGACGGTACTCTGGCTTCATTATGGGAACATGAATATAATAAGCATGGAACTTGTTTCAATACCCTTCAGCCATCATGTTATGTTAGTGATTATCAACAATATGAGACCGCTTATGATTTCTACAGGAAAGTAGTTGATGTTTTCAATACCCGTCCAACTTACCAATGGTTATCAGCTGCTGGAATAACTCCATCCAGTAGTGAGACCTACTCGTTAAGTGACATTGAATCTGCTCTTTCAGCTCAACATGGTGCTCAAGTTTATGTTGGATGTACTAGTGGAGCCATTAATCAAATTTACTATTATTATAATGTAGAAGGAAACATCTTGAATGGGAAATATCAAGCAGTTGACACCATTACCAGCTCCAATTGTCCTTCTGAAGTATATTACTATCCAAAAAGTTGAAAGGGGGGAGGACGACAGAATGGGTTTTTAGTTTATGAAAGAGAATGTTATAGATAAAAGGTTGATGAACATGAAGTAGAATGAGTAGCACAGTAGAGGAGAGGAGAGTCTGGAAGGAAAGAAGAGTCTAGAGAAGAGTCTAGAGAAGAGAGCACCCCGTACAGATTATGCATCACTCGAATCATTAAATTGACAGTTTCATGGCCAAATGTGTTCCACTGTCAGACTGTGGTCTCATCTCTGTTGTGGTCTCTCTTCGGTTGGGCAGACACAGGACAATTGGAACTGTCCTGTCGGGTAGCAAAGCTCTACAATTTTACAGCATATAGCCACCCAGAGAAGCTCAATTCAGAACGATTCATTGTAATAATTCTGCTTCTTCCTTGTCCAACCACTTGACTTACTAGGACAGCTTCTCTTCCTCATCTTCCTCACCTTCTCTACACACATCATGTAACAATTCATACATTCGAGTAGCATTACCTAAAAACAAAACAGCTGACAACTAACTCACTTAATTGGTCAATCCAATGACACCACAAGCTGGTCTACCACCGGCATTACCAGTCTTTAAAGAATCAGCATGGCCACCTTTACCTAAATCATCAGTACCATCATGGATAACAACAGTTCTACCAATGATAGAGTTAGCACCAATCAATTTGATTAATAAATCTTGTTTAGAACCCTTAGCAACACCTTCAGAGTCGGTAGTTATGTTACCTAAATCACCTACATGTCTTTCTTCATCTTCTGGAGCACCATGAGATTTGGAGAAAGGGTTGAAATGAGGACCTGCGGAAGTACAACCATTGGTGTTGTCACCGAATTGATGAACATGGAATCCCCTCAAAGCGTTTGGAGAGTTACCGGTAATTTCCCAAGTGACAACAGTTGGGGAAGATTCTGATTCTTGTTCGAATTTGACGATACCGCCGATTTTGGCATCACCTCTTAAAACTGCGACTGTACAGAGTTAGTATGCGATGGAGGTAGGTGGGGGACGGGGAGGAGTGTAAGGGAGAGTGAGGGAGGGGGTGGAGTGTAAGAGAGTGAGGGAGGGGGTGGAGTGTAAGGGAGTGTGAGGGAGTTTGTAGAAGAGTTGGTGCCGAAGAAAGTGTTGGAATCGAGGGTTTATTGCTGCTAGTGCCCCCCGCCAGTAGTCTTGCCTATATCGCGCCAGTAACATTGCTCGCTACCAGCTCCACCGTCAGAGCTAGTGCTGTTTCTACCAGAGGCGTTGCTATGTTGACCCATTCAAACTCGCTCAATTACCATTGACAACACCATTGATTGAGAAATTGATACCATCGCAGTTCAACCGTACTTCATCCGCTGATCAACCGTCACCAGTTCTCTCTTTGCTAGTTCTCTACGTCTTGTCAGATCATCGGCAATCTCCACCAGCAACGATCCTCTGCAGCTCGACCTCGCTAGTCAATTGACTTTGATCAATTGAACCATTCACCATCAAAACACTTGACCCAACCATCCTCCCATTCATATTCATCGATCGAGAATGAGTTGCCCCCATACAATTTCAATCCACAACTCCACAACGGATCCGTTTTCGAAATTTGCTCGTTGAGCAATTTACTAATAAATGTACCCTATATACATACCTGCTTTGACCATTTTTTGAATATAAATACTGAAGATTATCTCAATTGATTCGTTTCAATTACGAAAATTCACCAAATTATTAGTTCTTGTAAAGAAAAGGATTGGTCTGTAAATGAACGTCAACGCTTTTTGCCAAACCCCCTCAAGCACTTTCCACTTTGAACATTACTATTGCTTACTAAATGACGGAGTGCATACAGGGGGTCTGGATCCAATATTCATTCAGTTAGTGCAACCCAATTGGTTGAGAGACCTTTGTAGGGAGTCTGTAGCGGGGCATTTGCGGCTCGCTAATAGGGACTGAGTACTGCCGCGTAGAGACAAATAGTGACTAATTGCAGTAACTGATCTCAGCCAGAGATCGTGGCCATCGACCACTCAACAATTTAGATTAATCGCTAATATGGATTGAATTTTCCAATTTCCACCTCTTCTCTCAATCACAAATCCTTTCAATTATCCCTTTTGAGTCAACCATCTCCCGTAGGGAGCAGCCCTCCGCAGGAGTCTCCATGAAATGGCCCTAGCGGAGCGGTAGGGGACTTGGCCCCTATTTTGGCGCGTGAGTCGCTCGATTCTAGGGGAGTCTTGACGCTCCGCTGGCCGCTGCTCGCGGGGAGCCACTACGTGGAGTCTGGCTCGC
>JAKTYG010000223.1:0-18605 GCA_030564725.1 Chernovozyma sophiae-reginae | reverse complement strand
GCGAGCCAGGCACCACGCAGTGGCTCTCCGCGAGCAGCGGCCAGCGGAGCGTCAACCCTCCACCATCTACCGATAGCTAGGGTTTGTCCAGTACCGCCCCGCTAGGGGCAATGAGCAAAAGTTTGCGGCAAGCACGAGCTCGATCAAATTTTGTGAGTGCCACGATTATCAAAATGAAATGCAAGTAAAAAATAAACAAGCAGAAGTTAGCAGCTCTGAGAAGAAGCTACAAGCAGCTTTGCTTATCAATGGTCAGGGTTCGTAAAGTATGATAATTGATAGCACATTGGTAAGCATTACCTCTACCACGACTCTGAATGGTCGATTCTGTAATCGATAGACAAAGCGGCCGCAATCGCACGATCTCCGATTCGGACAATTTGTTGAGAGAGCGATTCGGAAATGGAACAAATGAGGCATACCGAGAAACGGGAGAGGGGACTCTATACTTGAGTTAATAGGGATAGGTAGACACAGATAAGGATTGAAGTGGGACTAGCTGGAGGAGCAATGAGGCAATTAGTGAGATGTGGTATGGCTGAGGAGAACAAGGGATGTCCGTGAGAAGGTAGAGGAAGCAAGCTACATTGTTAGATAGAGAGTAATATAGATGAAATGTGGCTAGAGGGTCATAATTGGGTGGTTTAAAGTAGCACATAGCTTGTGATGGTAGGGTTGATGCGAACCATAACTAGCTGTAGGCGTTTTTTCTGTTTGTCTATCGTCATTTTCTACTGTGCTTTATTGTCCTCGTCTACTCTTTACTCTACAATGTCAGTGCACTGGCACCTCCGTCGTCTCGCCTGCAATTAAGCTCACTATCTACCGCTGTCTCTCTACCGCTGTTGCTCTCCAGCTGTCTCTCTCCCGCAGTCTCTCTCCTGCATTCTCTCTCCCGCAGTCTCCCTCCCTCTCCATCTCTCCCCCGACACCACCAGTAGTCCGCCTTCTCCCCTTCTCTTCCTTCCTTTCCCTAGCTGAAACTCCAAATCCACCCTATCCCAGTGTCTCCACTATGGCTCGCCATTTCTCAATTTCTCCATCGCACGAGCTCCGACTTTTGACGTGTTCCATTTGACTCTCCAAAGCCGTCCTGGATCCAAATTCCAGCCAGTAACATTCCATAGATCAATGCTTATGCGAGAAATTGAATAAAGATCGCATTTCTTGGTCATGTGACTCGATATCAATTCTTTTCTTATTTTTATTTGCAGACACCGTTCGGTATCTACAAGCAATTGTTTGTGGCGGGAACGAGTTTCGTTAATTATAGTTCTTTTGCTATTGATTTGATCTTCTTTTTTTTTAGCGCCGACATAATAACCACTTTTGTTTGTTGACTGACCAAAGTCGTTCAAAAATGAGCATAAGAGCTAAAAGAATCCGTTTGGAGATTGATAACGAGAATGGTCGCCCCTCCTACGAGAAGGCGTCGTCAAGGGAGAGTACCGATGGTGGAAGAGCTCATGAAGAAGGCATACCGAATCCTGTAGGGGGCTCAATGGAAGCCAGCGGAGAAGACAAGGGTGTTGGATCTACCGAAGGTACTGGTGCTGTTACTGCTGCTGCTGCTCGTTCTGCCGCTGCTACTGCTGCTACTACTACTGCTGCTGCTCGTTCTGCCGCTGCTACTGCTGCTACTACTGCTGCTGCTGCTCGTTCTGCCACTACCCATTCTACTACTACCGGCTCTTCTGCTAATGTAGACACTGTAATCACAAACAAGACTACCCTTCCAGCCAGTTCCCCCACCATTAAACCTTTTGTCAAGGTTCTCAAGTCTTGCATAAGATGCAGACTTCATAAAACGAAATGTGATGCCAATATGCGGAAACCAAACCCTTGCACTCATTGTTCCAGAAAGAACTTCAAGTGTGAATTTGAAGTGATTGATACTCCTCCAAAGCGTTCGTCTGATGTTGTAGAACAACTCACTGAGGAAGTGCAGCAATTAAAGAAAGTTTTGGATTCTATGATTAACCGTAAGAGTCAGATGATTAATGTCTTGATTCAAAGAGGAATCAAATTCCCCACTGAAATGAATTATATTTCCAATATACCGTCTCCTGCTGAAACTTATATATCTGAATCTGATGACGACATATCTTCCGCTTCTTCTGGTACTTGTTCGGATGAAGAAGATGTTGATCAAGTTCAAATATCTGAAGTGGATTATGAAACTGATGATTCTGGTGAACTTTTCCATAAGCGGAGATCTCCTAAACCAGTTGTTCAAAACTATAAAATATCCGAGACTCAAAATAGTATACAGAAATGTCATGGTCAGAGTGAGACCTGCTTTCGTAGTGATTCCTCTCCACTTTATCTGTGTGTTACGACTTCTTCGAGCAAAATAATTGCCACTACAACCATTCAAATGCCCCCAAGTCCTGAAAGTTCTTCTGGATCATTTGATTGTGATACCATAGAACTACAACAACATCAACATCAGCATATAATATCCATCGATAGTTCGCAAAATTCATCGTCAACAACAAATCCTGAACATTTCAGTCTTGGAAATATAACTTTGTCTCGTGCTGAAGCATTTAAATTATTCGAAATCTATAAATTAAATTTCCATAGATTTGTCCCAATACTTCCAGATGAAATCCTGCTTGATTATAATCAAATATATCAAGAAAGTGATCTTTTATTTTGGACAATCATAGGAATATCATACTTAAATCAAACCAGTCCATCAAAATATTCCTCTATATCCAATTCTATTAAATCTTTGGTGGTACAGAAATGTTGGTATAATACTCCCAGATCAATTCATACCTTGTTGGCACTTACTTTGTTAGCTACATGGCCATTACCTAATTATGATGATAATGAAATCGGTAACGACGATTTACCAGTGAAATATTTGGCTTTGATGAATAATTTAGCATTACAATTAGGATTACATAAGTCCGAATTCATTAATGAATTTAGCCATAAAACTCAAGTTGCTATTTCAAAATCTTCTTCAAATATTAACAAATTAATAAGAGAAAGAATTTACAAGTTTATATCTATTCTGTCTAATTATTGGTTAACATTCTTGGGATATTCCGAAAATGCTGAAGAGGATTATATCATTGATCAAGCATGTAAAAATGTTTGTAATGAAAAGCTTTCATCATTAAACAACAGACAAGATCATTATATAAATTCAATGTTGAAACTTTCGTTAATTCAACTGAAAGTTTCGAAAATTTTTGAAAGTTCGGATTCATCGATAACAAAGTTATATCATATCAATAAGACTAAAAGATTTATAACTTTAGGCATGTTTGAAAAGATCTTAATGGTGTTAGAAAATGAAAATTCTCCAATTATGAATAACAGCACCCAAGATAAGATATTATTTGAGTTAAGTATTGAATTTTCAAAATTACAACTTTATCTTTTTTCATTTTCTCCACTAGATAAGTTTAAGACTGATCTTAACTTATCTAAAGAAGGGTATAAAGAGTATGTCTATAAGGCTATAAATTGTTGTTATAAGATAATTGAATTGTTTACCGAAGAATTTGGATCTAACAAGAATGTGAAGAATTTCTTGCAAATTCCAATTCATTTCAGATTTGTACTTGAATTGTGTCTTTTGGTGATGATTAGAATACATCATAGTCCTTTATTAAATAAATTAGAAGATTATCAAAAGTTGAAGAAACAATTTAATATTGGATATGAGATCTTGACTATGAGAAGTCATTCAGATTGGGAGAAGATTCCAATTAACGACTTGAAAAAGACCGTCAAGACTTTAATATCGTTTGATAAATTGTTTAATTCTGAGAAGAAATCAATCTTGTTGAACGGTAGTCTTAGAGGGAACCAAGAAGGTAATCGATTTTTCTTGTTGAAGAGATTTGAAGATCATTTAGTGTCGAGTCTAGAATACGAGATGAGATGGTTTGTTAAAGAAAGTGAGCATCAGGAATGTAAGCTTTCAATTGATTGGGAGGGGTTGGGTTTGAATGGCAAGACACAGCAGGATATTATAACATACTTGGAGAAGGACTGTCTGATATTTAGTTTATAAAGAGCAAACTATTGGTCAAAAGAAACGTAGATGACTGTAGGATGAGAAGTGGGACCAGTAGAGGAACCACTGGTACTGCCATGTATTGGCAATTCACTGGTGGACCTTAAGACCCAATCACTCAGTACACCAAGCTACATAGCAGGATACATGTCACACAGCAGAAGCTCAGCAATTTAAGCGAATGCGATATAAGCCATTGGTCCATGTAATCAACATTAAATACCATTTAAGGTCCTGTTCTGTGCTAACAAAGTACTACAAGTCAGACCAATTCATCTCATTCCATCGTCTTATTATTATTTACATGCCACCACCAAATTGTCTCATCATTTGTTGCATCATTCCAGGATTTTGCATCATCTGTTGAGCTTGTTGTAACATATTAGGATTAGCTCTCATCATCTGTTGAGCTTGTTGCATCATTCCAGGATTATTCATCATTGAAGCCATATCTGGCATTCCTCCAGCTCCTGGAGCTCCACCAGCACCTGCTCCTCCTCCAAACATACTCATGGCCTGTTGCATGAAATTTGGATTCAGTTGTGCTTGTTGCATCATTCTTTGCATTCCTGCCGGTCCTGGTAATCCAGGTTTCCCAGGAGTACCCATATTTTTAGCACCTTGTGCCATTGTACTCATCATTCTTTGCTGTTGCAATACCATTTCAACTTCAACTGCTGAAGAACCTGAACCTCTTGCAACACGAATGATTCTTTCCGGTTCCTTAATGAAAATCTTCCCATCACTATCCAATTCCTTTGTTGTCATTGAATCCATAATGTAAACCATATTTTTGATCTTACTAGATGTCTCTTCCTCTCCAACTTGTTCCATTATCCCAGACATTCCCGGAATCATGGATGCAATATTACTTAAAGGTCCCATTTTTAAAAAATTATTCATTTGAGTCTGGAAATCTCTTAATGTGAACTTTCCTTCTTTGAAATTTTCAATTGTTTGCTTATGTGATTCGTCATCTTGAAGGTTAAGTGATTCTACATGTTCAATGAGAGATTGTATATCACCAATCCCCAATAATTTAGATATGAAAGTAGTTGGCTTGAATGCTTCGAAATCTCCAACATGTTCTCCTGTACCAATGAAAACAATGGGAGTCTTTGTGGCAGCTACTGCCGATATAGCACCACCTCCTCTTGCATGTCCATCCATTTTAGTTAAAATGATTGAACCAAAGTTGGAAGATTCTTTGAATGCTTTGGCCTGAGATTCAGCCGCTTGTCCAATTGCTCCATCCATAACTAAAATGGTTTGAGTTGGATTCACTGCTTCAGAAATTTGGATCATTTCATCAAATAATGATTGCTCTTGTTTATGTCTACCCGATGTATCAACGATAATTATATCGAATTTCTCCTTCTTGAATTTTATTACCCCTTCCTTGGCAACCTTAACTGGATCATGTTCTGTATATGAACCATAGTAAGGAATTGAAGATTTGGTTGCATTTTGTTTCAACTGATCAAAAGCACCTGCTCTAAATGTATCGGCACAAACGAGCCCAACTTTGTAACCTCTCTTCTTATAATAAAGTGCCAATTTTGTACATGAAGTGGTCTTACCTGCCCCTTGCAATCCTACAAACATGATCACGTACGACTCACCGGTAACCTTGGTTGCCTTCTTACCTCGTATAGTGGTCACTTTCTTGTTACTAGCGCCTGATTGAGGGTTGGCTTGGTTTCCATAATTCAACGACAGTGAATGGTTGGATAATTTCTTGGGCTTTGGAGGTTCTTCATGAGAATCTACAAGTGCACAAAGCTCGTCATAAACGATTTTTTGAAGCTTCTTCCTCTTGTTTGCACTTGTCTCATCATCATTAACTTCCTTGGCCACTTTTGCCTTAATATTGTCTCGAAGTTTAGCAACCAATTTGATGTTAACGTCTGATTCCAAAAGCGCAGTGCAAAGGTCTTTAATAAGGGCCAGGATTTCCTTTTCTGAACCTGATTCCACGCTCGAGAGTGCGCCACGTAACCGCGATCCTAAATCTGCTAATACCATGACAACTTAAAGAAAAAGGGGCGATTAATCTTTGATGAGATCGTGTTGTAAAATTCAAGTTGCCATTTTTGTTTGTCCGTCGAGGTTTTGAAGATTTTTGCTTTTGTGATACTTTCAGCCAGGTTTGGTGAGTTTGGTGAGAGATTTGGAAGGACGTAGAATTCAGGGTATATGCAGGTTGTTGTGCGAGTATAAGGAGATGGAAAGATGAAAGGAATAGAAGGGAACTGAACCAGATGTCAGTGAAAACATACTCGTGAAAAGCACTTAGATTATAAATGAGATATGCTTCTCTGGCTGTCTTGTTTCTTTGCATTTTCATTTTAAAATATGTCTTACTTCATCTTTGTAAGCAGATTAGTATTATTAAACCACCTCGACTATTGGGGTCTGGTCGAGTTTCCAGCTCTCACCACTAAAACCAAGTGCTGCTGGAATTCTCAAAGAGGAAAATTCGAACACCCGCATTAATTTCTATTTAACCAACATAGAGATTCAAGACTTGAAATCTGCTGTAGAATGGTTTAAACAGAAAACGAAAACTGGTGGGCTCACAATGCACCTCTATCTCTGGAAAACACTCCCATTGCCACCGCAATATCACTTGAATACAGATAAATAATCTAATCTAATAGATACAAGTTTATAATTCATAGATAAGATCTTCTCATTCGGACAATTGACCTGATTTTGCTATCAGCAAAGATGACTATCCCTACAAGTTCCAATTGATTACAGGAATAGTTTTCTTTCTTCTTTCTTTTTTTTTATTTATTTATTATGCCACATTTTAGTGGACTGAATTGGAAATCGATCTACCGTTTACGCTCAACACCATAGATTCATTTTCTGGTGAGTCCCTCCCATTTTGGATTGATTCTCCATCACTTCCATTGATCAAGAGATAGCAAAACAGTGGGTGTGTGGGTTTATTGAGCGCGATACGAGATAAGTTCCTGGCTGCGGCTTCCATTTCCAAAAAGATGATGCCGTGGAAGTGCGACATATGATTTTTCTCAGCAAGAGTTGGAGAAGATAGTAGATAGCAGTGGGAGATAACGATAAAGAGGAGATAGTGATGGATAATAACAACATTATCAACATGAACAAGAAACAATTTCATTATAACGGAGTGGCCCGTGTTTCATTTCATTTCGTTTCATTTCGATTTTCCCCCAATTCTGACCCACCACTTTCCACTCATTCATGCCTTTGTATGTAGAATTCCAGAGCCATGAGAAAGAGAAAGATGGAAGATTAGGCGCGAATCCATTTCTGGTAATTCGACGCCAGAATGCTTAAAATCATCGCGGGAGCATGAGCAGTTGGCTCCGAGCAGACAGTTCCACAGCTAGGAATACCAAAAGGTGCAAAACTAGAAGATTATTCAAATGTTTATTTGTAGTTTGATGAACTTATATAATCACGAGATATCGATTTAGTGTGAGATTTCGAAATCAAATTGCATTGGTCGATTCTGTCTTTAACGCTTTTCGCGTTAAAGTTTAAGTTTGGTCCCTTGGTAGGCTAAGCCGACAAAGATAATAGAAAATGCGTTGTATATCCGAACCACATTAACATAATGAATTGAATTATCTCGCTTTCTAATCCGAAATTCAACGCTATCTTTGAGTTGAAGTAAACAATTGCAAAATTCTACAGTTGCTCTACTTTATTATGATCAGTTCTAATATGTTACATAGCCAGCTATATAGGTTCATAAGAGGGTGTATGGATGTATAGGGTGATTTTTATGTAGCTTCACCATTTCCTAAATCAGATGCAAACATTATATTTCATTCGAAAAATCTTTTCTATTCTCTACCTTGTGCAATCAAAACATCAATCATTTCAACTCCGGGAACGTCAAGTTCTTCGTCATATTCATTATCTTGATTCTGAAGATCAATCACTGGAGGTGGAGGAACGAAAGATTTCAAGATCAACTTGGGTTTTCTGTGAGTCGCGTGACCGTGGTCAACTCTATTTCGTTTGAATAACTCCTGTTGTGCAGCCAACATGGCCAATGAATTAGAAGTAGGCGTAGATGAAATTGTAGATGAAGTAGCATTGGATGAAAAACAAGAGTTAGATTCGTATTGAGACAATTTTCTCTTTTTATTGGAATTTACCCCATTTGATGGTGCGTTATTATCCAATTGCGATGTATTTTTAAGGTTCAGTTTGGTGTGAGATTTCTCGAGCCCTTCGTGCACATGAATATGGCGGTAATTTTGGAGTTTTTGGGGCACTAATTGATCATAAAGGGGTTGCTCATCCTGGCGGGAAACGTTATTATTACACAATGGACATTGGACGGTTCTAGCCCCAATTTTCCAACTGAACATATTCTCAATATCTTCAATAGATGTAGCCAATATCTCATTGAGTCTTTTTGTCTTTAGGCTCATGATTGGATTTTGAAATGAAAGTGAAAAATTGATGGATGGGTGTACGGGTGGAACACAGTCTAATCGCTTAAACAGAAAGCAAAAAGAAGAAATTGTCGATTACAAGATCGTCAGTTTAAATATTAAATCTTTTTCCACCATAGGGTAGAAATCTTTGTTCATCTACGACTTGAGAAGTGGCCCGTTTTGGGACATCGGGTCTTCTATATATATATCAAATCTATCAAGATAGCTGCTGCCACAGCATCTTTCTAGATTGGGACTTTTTTTTTTTTTTTTTCTGTTCATTCGCTCGCCTCTTTCGCCATTTTCCTCTTTGGCGTTCCATCGTGACCGAATGTCACTGATTCTCCAGCAAAGTTGCCAGATAAAGATCCGCTCTTCAAAATGGCTAAAAAGTGCGCGCAAAGATTGCTTCAACTGGGGTGTATGGATGGAATTTTTAATAAATCAAAGACAAAAGAGGATCGACGATTCAAAATAGATGTGGAGCTTTGGCTGCCGTTCTACGGCATTTGTTGATAACCCACCATTAGGTTTCTTGGTGGCGGTGGGGGACTTCTAATTTTTTTTTTTTTTTTGGTCCTTGGTCCATGACGTCTTTTCTTTCTTTAATTGCATAGATATCGTTCAGCGAAGGTTCCATTGAATAATTTTTATTTTTCGCCGTATAGCATAAGTTTGGGCAAGATTTCGGAAGCAATAGACTCTTTCATCAATTTTTTTTTTTTCATGTTGGAGAAAGTGTGGAGTAAAATTAGATAAGATGTCAATTTAAGTGATTGATTGGGTAATTGGGTAATTGGGTAAGTAGGTTATTCATTAGGATAGTAATTCCGAAGCAAAGTGGAGTTGAAATTAATTTAGGGACATATTACAATGGAATTACAATAGAATTATATTGAATTGTGGATGAAATTACATTTGTGTATTATTAGTTGCTAACTAAAGTGTATTCATTTATAGTCGATTATGGCAATTTTCACTAGAAAGTCTTCCTCTGGGTTGAAATTCCCTTGCCTAACAATGGCCGCATTTTGCTTCTGGTTTAGGGATGTACTTTCCGAAAAATCATTATCGACGAGACAAATAGCTGAGTAATAGGAGCAAGAGATTAGATAACTGGCGCGTAAAATATGAAAAACTGAGCAAAACCAAAAAAAAGGGGCCACAAAATTAGTGAATCTTTCTTGATAGAGGAGTGCAGAATATTCGATGGTCTTCTACTACAATAAATAGCAAGTCGAGATAACAGTAAAGAATGAAAATTCTAATACACAAGATAAACAATTCTGAGATCGCCTACCCGGTCATGTGATTTATCTTTTGGCGAAATTTCATCACGTGAAATTCTTTAAATCTATAGATAGGCCAGTGAATGGTTGATCGTATGGCTTGGCAGTTGGGGCTAAAAGATACAGGTGGGGAGGAGCTCCGCGGCCCAGGTACGAAGATACTTGGAACGGTCAAGAGCTTAGTTCTTTGTTTGTTGATTTTTGGCTAGTTAATATGCTCTTGACCAGTTGATAACCATGTGTGGACCCTGTAGAAGTCATGTCTTTTGGTCTCTATCAGGTATCTACCTATCGTGTCATAAAATGGATTACTTGATACACGTTCTCTTTCAATATTTAATTTTCTAAATCTCACCAATGGACATCTCTGTTTCCAAAATTTAGAATATCTTCCTCCGAGAACTCTCTCTCTCTCTCTCTCTCTCTCTCTCTCTATCTGCCTCTCTGCCTCTCTGCCTCTCTCTCCAACCTCTCTGACGCATTCCTTCATATCTCCTCTCCAATCATTCATTGTACCAGACGCGAGGTTCTGACTTCCTATCTCTCTTCAATACATCTAACTCGTCTTGAGGAATGGCTTCAAAGTCTGAATCCAGTTGATCGCTATCTGATTCAATAACGAAAGTATCATCATCGTTGGAATCGGTGTCAAATTTGTAAACTGTTTCGATCATCACATCAAGATCTGTTTCTTCTATAGCTTCTAATTCATTGTTGGCTTCCAACTCATCTTCATCTATCTCCTCCTCCTCCTCCTCCTCCTCATCTTCCTCATCTTCATCTTCCTCGTCCTCATCCTCATCCTCATCAGAATCGAACTCATCAAAGGTCGCGTCCTCTTCATCGTCCTCAACATCGTAATCTTTATTAATCAACGCAATAAAACTTGAACCATTAATATCATTCATTAGATCTTGCTCTTTCTTATCCTTCTTCTCTGGTTCAAACTGTTCTATTTCTTCTGTATAATTCCACAACTTCTTGAATTCACCTCGGACAATTGAGGTCAATGAAACGCTACCTATTACACTTGGAACAATGTACAACAAGGCAGGTTGGCCGTGGTTGAAACGCAATAATGCCAACACAGTTAGTATAAGTCCTAGAGTGTAACCCAACAAACTAGACCAAAAATAAGGCTTGGAGAATTTCAGTAAATGATGGAAAGGCTTCTTCGATGTAGAGTGGTGATTAAACAAATCAAACCTCAAACACAACGAAATGAAATATCCAGGTACTATAATGTCACCCAATCCTAACAAACTCAGAGCGTCATTATTAAGATTGATATCTGAAAGTACATCGAAAATATCACCATTGAATTCAGGATTATTCTTAAAGTAGACCGGCTGGCTTGGGTATGCAAACTTGATGGGGGCCTCCAATTTGCTTGCCACGGTAATCATTAAATCGGTCTTAAACACAAAAAAGATATCGTAAAAGAACAATCCAATTAATAGAATCAGAGCAATCTTAAAATTGGGAATTGAAAGATTAGAAAGCAGGTAGATGGCCATATTGAATCCAATTAAATTAGAGATCAACCAATTCAGATCCCATTTGTTAGAGACTAAATATGCCATTATTCCAGCAAGAGATACGCTGATTAATTTAGATGAATCAAAAATATAATTCATCAGTTGATTCTGGGCTTTAATATCGTTAGGCTTCAACACTTTCACACCTCGCTTGCGATAGAAAGTTTTCATTGCCCTATATTCTTTCACTTCTTCATCGTTTTTGAATGACTTTTTGGTGACATTTTCCAAGAATCCTAATGGATAAGTGTCCTTTAAGTCATCTTTAGATAACGACAATCTATATCTTGGGAACACATAATTGAAGTTATTCTTAAGTCCAAACCAATAGCAAATCTTCCTCACAAAGATGGTGACAATTGAAGAAGAGCTGAAATAAGTGGCAGGTATAGATGTCAAAGTAATATAATATTGAAAATACTCTGCAAGTTTTTCTTTAGAGAAATTGTTGATCAGATAGTATAATCCATACAAAATGCCTCCACAGAAAAAGGGTATACCAATAGCGAGCTTAGCGGTTAAAGTCTTCGACAGGATCAACATCAAATCTAGAACATTAGTCTTTATATATTCGGAATTGTCTCTATCAGAAGGGTCCCATTCTGGAGACGAGGTATCAAGGGAAGGATCTAAAGCATTCTTGGGCTTACTGATGGTTGAGTAAGAACCAATAACTATACAGGCAATTGCAAGGAAACCTAAGACCCCAAAAGTGATCCACTCGGGCGAAATGAATTTAAAATAGAAGTTTGAAGGATGATACACGTAGTAGGTGAGAAGGCAGACGTACTTCTCGAAGAACGACAAGTCTTCGTAGAAGATGGCGTCTGGCATTGTGATTTCAGAGCTGAAGAGCCGTTGTGTCTGGTTCAGATAAATGTTGCAATTAGAGAACTTGGGCCAAAAGTCGAGAGTCGAGTAGCGTGGTGGTCCAGAGGATAAGTGGTGCACTGTTTTGGGGGTCTAGTTGTGTGCTGGTATCGTGGTCTAGTATTCTAGGAGCCTTTGCGGTATCGTGGTACAATGGTCTAGTGGTCTAGTGGTTTGCTGGTTTGCTGGTTTGCTGGTGGTTTTGTTGCGTTTCAGTTTTGGCGCGTGGGGAGAACTAGTCTTAGAGCGTTCTGGTCTTAAATTTACCCAACTGTGATTGGTAAAAACAAATCTCGCGGCATACGGTTCCCAGGTGCGTATTTCTCATCCCCGTGAAGCAATCGACACAATAAACATATCTCAAGTCAGCAGCAGGGAAGATGGAGAATTTTTGAAAATTCTTGAAAATTCTTGGAAATTCCTAAAAATTCCTAAAAATTCTAGGTAGCTAATAGTGAAGGATCTGTATCGAACGAAGACAGTAATTACCTATGTCCAATGAGAGGACCCCAACTAGCCCCAACTATTTGTCGCATCCAAGAACTGCTATCGCACTAAACATCGCGCAAAGAATTGACGAGGAAATGATGAGCTCGGACGAAAATGATGCGAAAGTTCTACCTGAGAGAGGGACTCCCAGGCGATCTCAGCGTCAAAGTCGCGCAAAGTTTTTCTCTCGGACTTTCCACCAGAGCTCCATTAGTACCATTTTATCGGGAACAAGCGACTTAACCTCATGTGAAGCAACGAAGCTGCAGCAAAATAGGTGCAGAGGTTGTGACGAAGGTTGTAACTAAAGTTTGTGGATGATCATAGGCCCAAGCGTAGTAAGTAACATTGGTGAACATTCTTCAATGGCGGGGGAGGGGGTTTCAATATTGAGCGATTTGATCCGAGTGAAAAACCGAAGGGGTCAGGTCTATTCTTGCATTGGTCTGAAACGACAATTTTGCAGTTGCAGTGTTGCAATTAATTACTTACACTACTTGACTCCTATTATCAACCCTTGATAGACATGTACGTCATTGGTATGTTAGCAATCTCTTTCCCATTGGACAACACTAATTTCTCGAAGTCCTAACTGCATGGACTACGAAGAACGTCAAGTTCATTGTCAAATATGTTACCCAATCGAGCTCGATCGCCGCGTTCAGAAATCCAAGTGCATTAATTCAAATGCACCATTGGTGAAATGAACAAAATGCAACAAGTGAACAGGAAAAACCCAAAACTATAGTAGTACCGATAACAATGGAATTTGAATGTGAGCTCTGATTATTTACATTTGATATTAGCTTATTTCATATCTGGTAGAAGAATTACTTCCTAGCGCAAGATGATTTCATGTAGAAGAACTTAAATTAGCAGAAATATGTAAATTGGGGTACGTTCGTTCCAATTATTTTCCTTTATTATGCTGTTTAGGAACAATAAATAGTGGTTATGTTGTTGAGCCTATGAGAACAGTTCAAACATATCGTCCTGTTAGGAGACTAATTTTGAGAAAATTATTTTAATGCAACCCTTGCATATTTACGTGCATTTCATGCAGTTCTTTGTTTTAGTCTGAGACTGTTGCTGAATAAAAACCGTAAGGACAAAATTTTGATTCTTGAGCAAATTCGAAACGTGCTCTGTTGAAGAATCTTGATCTTTCTTCTCTAAATGGTGAGATTCCTTGTCTCAGAATGTTGCTGAATTGAAACCGTAGGCACAAAATTTTGGTTCTTGAGCAACTTCGAAACGTGCTCCGTGGAAGAATCTTGATCTTTCTTCTCTAAATGATGTGAAATTATTTTTGGCCCTGATTGCTAATTTTATACCAATTTTAAAAGTAAATTCTTGGGAAAAAATTCGGTAAACTTTTAACTTTTAAGTTCTATATCCTACTTGAAATTGCTCCAAATTGCTACTCGACGTTAAACTTCTCTAGCTTGAAAACAAAAATTCATTGGTTCTTCTCTCTTTATTGCTCAAAGTTTAATATTCAAATTTCAATTGGTTGCGAACCGAACAAAAACAGTTTACTTCATAGACTTGAAAAACTAGGTTGCATCTTAAATTGAAGGTGTACTACTAAATATAAACTGCATAACTTTGGATTCTAATTTGAGTATAAATAAGTAAGAAAATCTGCTTTAAAATTCATATAATTGGTATTTTACATCAACTTTCTAGTTTAAGATGGCTTCACTCACTCTATTTTTTGTCGCTTCATTTGTTGCTCTACTTCAATTTTGTGCCGCTGGTCAGCAAAATGTCTATAATTTTAATCAAGCTAATTATTCAAGTTTCAGTCAAATTTATAACATTGAATACCTGAGCGATTGGGGTCTTTACCATGCTACAACCTTTTATCTTCCTTTCGAAGGAGGTGGTTACATTGGCCTTCAAGAAAGAGTGGGATCTCCAAACAGAGTGCTCTTCAGTTTCTTTGGAAGCAATGCAACTAGTGAATCTCCTTATTGTAGTGCAGGAGCGGATGGAGGTCCTGGTATTTCTTGCCACATCTTACTCGATTGGTCATTTAAACGAAACTATACTCTCTCTGTTGATTCAAAGTATACCGAAGACGGAATCTTCTACGAAGGATACATTACTGATGATTTGCTCGGTAACACAACCACGGTTGCAAATTGGACAATACCGGAAGTTTATGGACAACCATATGATTATCTTATTGCTTTCGATGAACATTTTGCTTTAAACTGTTACGCCTATGCTAAAGCTACAGTATACGATCCTTATTTCTACGAGGGAGGTTTCAATGGTGAAAAGGTTAGTGTTCACGGTTCTTATTCTACTGGGCCATTTAATAGTACCTGTAATGGAGTAACTACATATTCCAGTACAAGTCGTATTGATGGAGCATATGTCTTCCTTAACGGTCAACCGTCTCCACCTTAGTCTTATGTATAGAATATAAAATATACATTAAATTTGTTTTTTAAAGTGTCAACGAGGATGGAGTGATTTCTCTGATTCTCAAGCTTTTGGCTGCGAATGTCCCTATGTGGAACAACTTGGCCAGAATTAATCACTACTGCATGATCCATCCTGCTGCATAACGTGCATATTTGCAAATTAAGTTGATCTCAGTATTTCAATTTTTTTTAGTAGGCCAATAGGTAATGCGTAAGTTAAAGTTCTTAAACATGTTCAGAAGTTGTATATTCTGGCCATTACCTTTGTTTGACTAGTATATGAAGTATTTTAATTTCTCAAAGAAGACTAAATGCTTTCGTGGCGTTTCAATAGGTGCTACTCGAAGGTAAATTTATTGCTGTAATACCTTATATTGTTCAAAGCTTAATATTTTTCAAGATGAGTTTTTTTGTGTAGAGGTCCAATCTCAGCAATAGATATTGAAAGAGTTTGTCAAATTGAACCAGAATACTATATATGATAATATGACAGAATAATTATGAATAAGTTTGAGCTCTAACACAGGAATAAAGAAGTAAAAAATGAAAAAAATACGCTCCAAAATTTCAATTATTGCAATATCACCTCTACATTTCATTTTATATGGACACTGGCTCCATTTTTTATTTCTTCGTTTGTTTCTCTTCTTGAACTTTGTGTCGCTGGTATACAGTTCTTTTCTGAAGGAATATTCAAGGTTTAGTCAAGTCTACAACTTTAGTTTCATTGACCATTGTGGAATTTACTATGCTACAACTTCCATCTACCGCCAGAACACATTATATAACTTTTCAAACGAGAGAAACCAAACTCAGCACTTCTCTGTCTTTTTTGGATCTATTTAAAACGACCGAGACTACTTGTTGATTTCGCGATTCTGAAAGATATGCAAGTATCGCCTTCTCTATTCCAGTGGAACTTATAATGCTTTGGCTAGTAAGAATATTTTAGTTAGAAATAAAGTCCCTTTTCAAGTATATCTACTAAATTACAACCAACTGAAGTCTGGTACCCTGGTTTACCAATGTGTTACAAGAGAGTTGATTGAAGAGCAGTTCAATTAATGTTAGAGATTTGCGGAACAAATGAAAGCAACCAAACTGCAATGCAAGCTGTAATGCAAACAGTTAGAGTCAAGATAAGAAACAATCCATTGCTTGCGAAATTCAGAAATATATTTGTTCAAGGAAGGTAAATCCACAACTTAAGGGATATATTCACATTTTTCTGAAGGATATATACTTTGTTATCTCTCCCTTGCAAACAAAATAGAAATATTGGCACGTCCCAAATCCCTTTTCTTCTTAAAAGAGACAAATTCCTGAGATTCGGGGCCCTGGACTATCAATGCAACTTATTCAAATTTAAAGTTCCTACATGTACCTTAAGCTGATTCGCGATTGCTGATTTCGCAATCGCTGGTGCCATTTTATATCAGGAGATAGATCATTCACAGTCTTTATTTTTGGCGGCTCCTCCCTAGTATGATGATGTCTTATTGGTTCTCTCTAGTAATAATTTTTTCTTGGTGTAGGAGTCAAAAATAAATAGTATTAATTTGAAAATTGGATCCATAAAATATAATTTATGAATGTGCACGTGACTTATCATCATGTAATCTGCTACTATTACTTTTGAAGAGGTACACCCACTTCCCCCTTACCAAGTTACCAACTCCCTACCAGGTTGCCAACTGCAATTTGTAATCTTTTCCAAAATAATCACCCCTTGTTGGATGGAGATACTTCCATAGATGACCTAAAATTAATTTTCTTAGTCATTTGTAGTACGAGCTTTGGTAGATTTCTTTTGGTCTCTTTTCGCTAAACCATCATTATTAAGTCGTAGCTGACTCCCCGCGAGTGTCAGAAAATTTTTGTCCCCGCGCTAGCTGGTTGAATCTATTCATGTGAAGGCAGTTTACAATATTTATGTATCAGGACTATTTTCTAACGGGAATTGGCTGAAAGCCGTAGCAGAAAAAATGAGATGAGATTAGTTTAGAAGAGAGAATGAGGAGTTCAAAGGGTGGAGGTGAGAGAGCCATTAGAGAAGATATTTGTTGAGCGAGGTTTAGGGACAATTGAAAAAGTTCGGCGAAACTTTCCCCTTGGCCCTCCTACTGCGAACTTTTAGAAAAATTGTTTCGGGGTAAGAAAGAAAAACAGTGCTAAACCAAATTGAGGAAACTTCAGCGGGACATGATTTGATTATAAGATGATTTGGTTAGGGTCTGTCTTGATTGGGCATTGGGCTGCTTTGGTTTTGGCCCGATTTGGCTTTGGGATGCTTTGTGATTTTGGAGTGATTTGATCTCCGAGTGCTGAGCGATTCATTTTCTGGTTCGCTAGCTAACCCAAATCAATTGTTCCACTTGGTTTCAATTTTGAGCAAATCTAATCGAGAATTTCTGTTCTTTCAGTGCCAATGACGTATCAAAAGTTATCTAACTAGTTTCAAGCTCGTCTTCTGTTGTATAATAATTAGTAGCATCGCAAAGTGGTGTTCCCATTCCAATTTATTGCATCTCCGTAGCAAGACTTAAAAGCTTTTTCACAAACAAACAATGCAATTGGTCCCCAGTCCAATCTGAACAATGTGATCCTCCAATCTAATCTGAACACTGAACAATGTTTTGGATCCCAGTGCCCAATCTGATCAACCAAAATTAAGATTAGCTCTCGGGATTTCAAATCAGAATCAAACCCCCCGGAATATGGTCAATCTTCCCCGTTGCTCCCTTTAAAGTAAGTGCTAAAGCCTCAACTTGCCTTAAACCCGATGCTCACCAAAAGTTTAAAAATCCACACAAAATCGCCTTTGCACAACTTCACAACAAATTTACTAAAGAAGAATTTTGAATGACCAGTGAACTTGCACTACCTACCTGTTGCTGGCTCTATGATACGTTTGCTGTACAACCATTCTCAACCTCCACAACTACCACCGTCACAATGCCTTATCTTTATTCACCGTCGTATTTACCAAACCCTAATTGAGTTTTCCTTTAACTCTCCCTTTTCAAAAGCTTTGTAGCAATCAAGGATCAAAAATAACAAAGCAATGACAAAATGATGTTCCGCTTTTGGTCAATTACATATTGCATGCATATGTATGTATGAGTACCTTTAATAGGATGATTAAGTCAATAATTAACAAAATGATTTAAGATTAGATTTCAAGTTTGATACAGTCAGGATATTTTTATTTGGCATCTACGGAATTCGATAACCACAGTCGGTGATTTGTCCAAATCTCCAAAATATTTTTTAGGTTTTATTATTTTCCTATTTTTGTTGGGAAAATCAGAGAGTAAAAAAAAAAAAGATTCGATCAAGTATCACCTCTAAACTTTCGGTGCATGTTGGAAGGATTCTCTCGCTTCTGTGAATGTATAACGAGAGAGATTCGCGGTATAACTAAGTTTTTTTTTTTTTTTTTGTGCCTCTACTTTTACCTTGTCGGAAGTATGCGCAGGAATTGCATTTTGGTGCGAATCATT
>JAKTYG010000222.1:0-18735 GCA_030564725.1 Chernovozyma sophiae-reginae | reverse complement strand
GGGTTTTAATGCCACTACACAAAGTGAAAAGTTTATCATTATACCATCCCCAATTAACTTATTTTCCTTTGCCAATTCTCATACTCACTTTCTTCTTGATCTTTTCAATCATATTAACAGAATTTGTTAATATTTTCTAGTTCTTAAGATCATCATTACATAAAAGTAAACCAAAAGGTTGAAGTTATCGAATATCAAAAGATTAGAATTATTTTTTAACATTTTAAGCAATTGTTTTTTTTTTCCAGATACAAATAAACTGGCTGAGTCACTTCCTAAATTTGCGCTGCACTTATTAAATATTAATATATTTATATCAATTGAAGTTAGACAATTAGATCCATACTACTAAAAGACAAAACGGGAAACTTATTTTTAAACGCAAATACAAAAAAGATTAAATCTAAAAGAAAATAAATAGGGTTACATATTCCCATTCTATAGTTAGGCTGCAATTGAACAAATTTGCCACCTTCGCCATATCACCGGTTTTCTATAAGTATACTCCTATTTATTCTGTTATCACAGACAAAATTCAATTGAACTCAATTGAACATATTGAACATATTGAACTCAATTGAACTCAATTGCACTCAATTGCACTCAATTGCACTCCATTCCACTCTAAACTAACCAGCTGAACTTTATCCATCTAGAGTTCTCTGTTGTTTGACTTTTTCGGTTTTAACTTATTTGTTAAGAAAGTATTACAAACCAAAAAAAAAAAAGAAAAAGAAATACACCAAACAGGATCATTTCTAACCCTTCTATTGCTTTCATACTTGCTGAACTTTATAATGATCTCCAGTTCTGATTCAAGCGTCGAGTTTATTGTGAATATAAATAAGTATGTGATACTAGGTGACAATGATTCTAAACAATCAATTGCTTTAGTGCCTACCGCTACTACTATTTCATCTGATTCTAATACTAATGTGAGCTCTATTTCCAATTTGAATTCAGAACTCAGCCCTAATTCGAACTCAATTTCAACAACAAATTCTATCTCGAATCAATACTTATCTGGCCCTGGAATACTACAAGATGATTCATATTTCCCAGTTAATTTACTAATCTCTACTTCTACGGAAGCTTACAAATTACATGAAAATATTTTAAAAATTGCATCTCTTGATGAAGAACTTTTCAATTTAAACTATGATATTAAAAAAAATATTGAATTAACAAATGACTCTATAATAATATCTTTCAATGAAAAATTGATTGCTGAAAAAGTATTTGAATTATTATACATTAGTTTAAATTCAGATTCAAAAGATCAATATTTGGATTTAAAAATTGAGTTCAATTATGATAATTGTATATCACATCCAGGGAATATCTTTGTTAAGAATTTATCCACCTGTTTGTTATCGGAGTCGAATTTATTTGATTTCTTTAACAAAAATTCAAAATACAAGTCTTTGAATAATGTCAAGTTATTTCCACAAGACCAAAATGAGTCATTTGCATTTTTAAACTTCAATAACCATTTAGACGTTGATTATTTATTAGAGACTGCTCCAAATGAAAATCCTTTTCATCTCGAAGGAAAACCATTATATGTTAATAGGTACATTTCCAGAAGGGAAAGGAAATTGAGGCAGCAATCAAAAGATTTTGCTGTCGAAGATTTGGAATTCAATTTTAATAGTATCTCAGTATCTGATAATATTTCATCACCTCCAACTCAAAATCATTTGAAATCTTCTCAACAACAGCATCAACCGCAACAGCCGGCTCAACAAAATACTAATTCTTCTAGTAATAATCATGATTATAGTACTATAGTTATTGAAAATTTAGGAACTTTTATTAATGGAATAAATCCCTCAATTGGATTTCTTGATTCATTCTTAAGTAAATTTGAAATATTTGGTAATATATCTTCGGTATATTTCCCATTAATTCCTGGTGATTTCGATAATTCTAATTTTAAACTATCAAACTTTGGATATATCAATTTTGAATTTAATGACAATAATGTAAATTCATTAAAGGCTTTATATTATTTGTCAAACCTAACATATGAAGAATTTTTCAATTTTTCTGAAGATTCTATTTATGATATTAAGAATGACATTCTTCCAATTAAAGGTACTGAAATATCTGAATCGTTTGAATCTTTTGAAACTGGTAACGGTGATTCTAAATATTCTGATACAGATTCAGAATTTAATCCAGATAATAATAATGAGGGCAAGAATAATATTCCAACCAATAGAATCCATTTGGCAATTGGCCAACATAAGCACAACTATAAGTTATATGAGTTTATTCAAGATCAATATGTATATTCCAAAGGTTTAAATTTTGATAAAACTTCTTCCATTGAAAATTTGACTCCAGAGTTACACAATGCAATATTAAATATCTTTTTGAAAAAATCCAATTATCAAGAAACAAATATATATGTTAACAATTTCCCAATTTTGTTTAATAATGATGATAAGTTGTGGGAAACATTTTGGTTGCAATTTGGAAATAAAAATTGTCCAAATTATGGAATCAAATCGGCAAAAATTATTAAACCACAATATTATACAAATTCAAAAGCAAATAATAACAACCATAATAATGATAATTCCAATTCTGGAAGTGGTGCTAGTAATGCATCAACTAATAATAGTGCAATTGGTAAAATTGGATTTGTATTCTATCATGACTTCAAAATGGCATTAAGAGCCATCTTATTAACTAATAATAAGGTCATCTCAAAGCAAGATTCTGAAGATTTCAAAATCAATATTCAAACTTCATTTGCAATTCAGAAAAATAATGGTCATTACAATCAGAGTAACAATAATTCCAATAACAATTTAGTTCAAAACAATCATTATTATAAAAAGAGATTCAATGGACTGAATCTGTTGCCTAATATATTGTCCTCCCCTAATGATAAAATATTTAATTGGGCACCATCTTCATTAATTCAACCTCAGTACATTACACCACAAGATTTTAATAATTATTTTTTCAATCCATATGTTAATTTTACTTACGGATATCAAGGATTTGTACCGCATAGAACATCTTTGGATCAAGAAACGAGTCCTTTAGAACCTGAAGAATCTTTGGAAGCAGAATATATTACTACATCTCCTCCAAATGGTAAAAGTAGCAGTCCAAATTTTTATTTTCAATCTCCTCCAATAGCTTCACCAAATTTCAAAGAAGTGCTTATTGATCCTAATACTAATGCAAGTTATCCTCCTCATCCAACTCCTCATCCAATCATGTATGGTGTCCCACCTCAAGCACCTCCACCTCATCCCCATATGATCCCAATATATCCTTATTATAGTCCAAGTGGTCTTCCAATGACCAATCATCAGGATGTAAAGAGGCATGCAAGGAGATCCAAACTGCTGAAGGAGCATTCAAGTGAACTTTCATGAAAATGTACATGGACCCACCCACTGTCATTATACAATTACTATATATACAGATATATATATATATATATTACCGTAATTTGTCTTTCATCTTACCTTGTACATAAACATAATTCAGTATAAAAATAAAAATGCGTAAGTGCTTTGGTTGTCAACAGATTTTCTTCATTCTTCCTTCTATTTTTTAGCTTTTCATCGTCCTTTGGTCCACGTCGCCACCAAAATTAAGTCAATTCGTTAATCTATTATCTATTTACAAATTTGGTGGACTTCCCTCTCTTGACATTGGCTTAATAGTTGCTGACTCACACGCAAGATGTTTTGGCTCATCAAGATCTTTCGTATCCTCACTTTTAAAGCTGAGTGATGGGTCATGAACATGATCATCTTCAACTTGTTTAACTTCTTTAACTTCTTCCACGTAATACTTTAACATGCTTTCTATACCATTCTTCAATGTAACTGACGATGAGTCACAAGATCTACATGCACCTTTAAGTTTAAGTAAGACAGTTCCATCCTGTAAGAAGTCAACAAATTCAATATCTCCACCGTCGTCCTGAATAGCAGGTCTAATTCTGGTAAATATAAGTTCCTTTATAGCTGAAACTATATCATCGTCATCTTCATTGATAGCCATGTCGTTTGTAATACTGGTGTCTTGATTTATTATCTTTTGTCCACTAGTCAAAAATTCAGTTAGAATTGAAAATATTTCTGGTTTAAGAAGAGACCATTGTAATTGATCAGGATGCTTCTCTATTGTTATAAAATTAGAACCAAACATTATTGATTTTATACCATCTATGGCAAATAATTTAAGAGCTAATGGTGAATGTACTGCTTCTCTACCACTCAAATATTCTTTTGTTTCATTCTCTCCCAAAATATTCATTGAAGGTAAGAATTTCAATGCATTTTCATTTGGAGTTTCAGCAGTTTGAATAAACAAATTTCTGATATTTATTATTGTTGGTAACCTTGAATTAGGAAATTTTAAGGACTTTGAGAATAATGGTAGCCTTGAAGAGAACATTTTTAATATATATAGTTAGTAGTAGTTGTTACTTAAGAATATATATAAGAATCCGGAAGAAGTAGAGGCGATCAAATAGAAATTTGTAACCACTACTCTGTATATGAGTATAAGACTGCATGGCAGTTGGATTGTGAGACTCAAAAAAATAAAAAAAATAATTGAAATAGGGTTCCAGATGCAGAAGATGTAATCTAAACGATCTACGAAGACGCTACATAGTAAGATGTCTTTACAGAATGAAATATTGTATTAAAGTCCTGGAGTAGACAGTTCTGACTCATCTCCAAATAAAGTTTTCTCGAAAAATGACGCAGCTTTCTCTTCAATTTGTTTCTCGTTGACTTCTTCTGCACTGATGGATTGATCTAATGCCAATTTATTTTGTGCTAATTGCAACATGTTTTCTTCTATAGAATTTTGGGTGATTAGTCTTGTCACCACAACTTCCTTTTCTTGACCAACTCGATGTGCTCTATCTTCAGCCTGCCTATCATCATGAGGGTTGAACGATTGATCAAATATAATAACATTATTTGCAACCACCAAATTGATACCGAATCCTCCTGCTTTGGTCGATAATAGAAAAACTGGGATAGTATCATCTTCATAAAATTCATCAATTAAGTCTTGACGAGTATCAACTGGAGTTTGACCATCAAGTCTTAAAAATTTGATCTTTTTAAGCGACAAAACTGTCTCTAAAATATCAAGAACTTGAGTAAATAATGAAAATAGCAATACTTTATGTTTCTGCTCAAGGACATTGTCAATTATTTCAAGAGCTTTTTGAACTTTCCCACTATCAAACCAAAGCTTTTTATCTAATAGATACTTAGATAATGTATGAGGAAATTTCTTACATAAATTGTTTAATTCATAATCTGACATGACTGACATATCTTCAAGAATAAATGTCTGGTTTGCTTCAACATATTCTGGTTCTTCCATTATATCTTTTGCCATTTTGGAAATAATCTTGTCATTATAATTTCTTCGGAAAAGTAATGGATGGATGGCAGCTTTTCTTAACGAAATCATTACATTTGACGAAGATGGAATTGGATCTTCTTTATTAATTTTGAGTAACTCCTTGGATGATAACTGTTTTCTTCTTTCTCTTTCATTTCTAGTCTTCTTTGCTTGCTTCATGTACTCCAGATAAATATCTTTTTGAGATTTAGATAATTGACAATATTCAATTGAGTGGATTTTTGCAGGTAAATGTTTAAGAACCTGATCCTTTTTACGTCTCAATACGAACGGCGTCATCATTGTTTTCGCTTTTGCAATTGCCTGCTGGGATAATAGAGGATTATAGTCTTTCAGAGTATCAGTAGTGCTGACTTTCTGATTAAATAATCCTTCTAAATCCTCTTTCTTGTCACTAAACAATCCAGGCAACATGAATGCTAATAACGACACAAGTTCTTTTAAATTATTTTGCAATGGAGTACCAGTTAAAAGTAGTCTAAACCTTGCTTTTAATCTCATCAACTTCGAATATCTTTCAGATGATGAGTTTTTCAACATATGACCTTCATCGTATACTACTATATCAAATGGCTGACTTCTTAAAAATTTGAAATCTGGGGCTGCACCAGTGGCTAAATTATACGTTGTTACTAAAACATCATAATCCAGACCTTGTAAATCATATCTGAGCTCTTCACGTTCTGATTGGGATCCATAATATGCTTGTACCAGTATTTCAGGGCAAAATTTTTGAAATTCTCTTAGCCAATTTTCAAGAGTTGAGGCAGGAACAACTACCAAATGAGGACCCTTTCTAGTTTGTGATTGCTTTAGTAATGCCATAAAGGCAATAACTTGACATGTTTTACCTAATCCCATCTCATCTGCTAATATACATGAAAGATGATTCTTGTATAACAAATGAAGCCAATTGATACCTACTTGTTGGTAGTTTTTAAGTTCAGTATCAGCTGAAAGTAATGAAGGCTTTTCACTGAGATACTTCAATTCCTTGGTCTTATTTTTATGACTGATTACTGTAATACTATCATCTTCTTCATCATCGGCATCATCAGTATTCTTTTCTTTACTAATATTGTCTTCATCGCTATTTTCATCAATCATAATTGGTTTAGAAGGATTATCTATCTCAACAACTTCTAGTTCACCTTCACCTGTTACACTTACACCCCAACTTTCCATTTGTTTTGTTATAAGATCTCCATAATCCGAACATTTCTTTATTAATGAGTCAACTGCTTTATAACCCTTCAACCGACTTTCCGTGTTTTCAATGATCTTTTGACCTAATGGCTTTCTTGCACTGTATCTCTTTCGCTTGCTGGTACCTGTTTCTTCTTCTTTCGATTGTTTAGAATCAAATTTATCTTCAACGAGCAGGTATAAATTTGGAAAGGGACGCTTCTGCACTATAACTTCAGCGATTTCAGGAGGCACAGAGCAGATTTCCGATAAATCTTGTAAAGAACCATTATTCAAAAATTCTAAAACTTGAGAGTCAATGGAGGTTATACCAGATGAAAATGCTTCTTCGTCCTCTTCTTCTGACAATCCATCGCTTACATCATCTTCTTCTAGTCCTTCATCGTCACTCCATATTGAAGCTTTCTTACTATTATTATTATTGTTTCTTTCAAGTTTTCTGTTTTCTTTAATTTTCTCTTCAAGCTTCTCTAGATCGTCGTCATCAACAATATCAAGTTCAGTGTTTTCATGAACATGCTTTTCATGATGCGGTATTACTGGGTTGTTTTGAAACTTTAGTTTCAATTTTGGAATTGGTCCCTCAGAACTGTATGATGATGGAACTGGGGTCACAGATCCGGAATTGGATTCAGATTCCGTTCCATTTACATCTGAAGCACGAACAAGTCTTCTCTTCTTAATCTGAGGTTCTACTCTAGAACCACCAGAGAGAAGCCGATCAATACTAGATTGTTTAAATGCTCCATTCAGGGGATTTTTATACTTATATTTATCCAAAATTGAAACTTTTGGTCTTGATATGGTAACTTTAGTGGATTTGTCTACTTCTTGACGATCCTCTCCATCATCTTCAATCTTTTGATTTGAATGAATCAGCTTGACTCGAGCTTTGCCTCGAACTATTTTAACGGGAGATTCATTTTCGGAATGATTTGCTTTGACATCGGTATCATGATTTTGTTCCAGTTCTTGTACTTGCTTCTGCTGTTCAATGAGTCGCTCACGATTAGCAAATTCTTCACGAAGCTTCTGTTGGTGTTGTAAATTTCTTTCTTGTTCTTTCAACTCATGTTGATGTCTTGATTCAGCCTCTCTCTTTCCTAGTATTTCCTCTTTATTATAATTCTCGGTTAACCATTGAGTTATGTCTCTTAAATTTCCTTTTCCTTTAACAAAACCTTTAAAAATGTCACTTTCTTGTAGGTAATAAAATCGTCTCCTGACCATTGGAAAGTCTTTATGGTTTCGTATAGCTTGCCTTTTTGCCTCTAATTTCTTTTCCTTATCATCATCTATTGGTTCATGATTCTCGAGTTGTAACCTACTTGGTGGTTTGATATCGACATTTGATTTAGAAGGTGAAGATTTAACATTAATCGGAGAGGAGCTCGGTACTTGTATGTACGAAGAATTCACCATGACTTTTCCAGATTTTTGTTGATCTCTAAAATCTGAATCGGTACTGTTAGTTTTGCCGTTATACCAGCTCATATGATAATAAGCAGTTTGTATAACAATAGTATAGTAGATGCAAAACAATTTGAGTTGGTCTCTCTGTTGATTTGAGAGAAAGATCGCGTTCCACAATTTTTTTCTTTGTACCGCGACAGACTGATGGATATGGCTTAGGACTTCGCTTGAAATGCTAACGGCCCTTCAAAGGGCTACCTCACGGAGGTAGTATGCTGGTATAATATACAGTTAATTATACAGATATGTTCGAGGTTTAACGTTGTTATATCTAATTAAATACATAAAGTCATACAATAATCTCGGTTCTAAGTCAATTACCGTACTTAGTACAGTCTTGATCACCTTTTTGATCCTCTGATTTGGAACACCAGTGCTATGACGAACCAAAAAACAGACCCTGTCACTCTTTCTTTGGCAGAAAATGCGACTTCTGCAGAGTATGATGTAGAGTTGATGGCTTAAGAATAAAGAGAAAGCGAACAAAGTCTTTATAAAGAATTAAGAAAATCTGCATTATTGGAAAGTTTTACTTTGAACTTATCCCACCAAGTTTGAAACGCTTTCATCGGTACGTTACCATTCGCATCGATAAAACTCCCTAAGTAGTTATATGCATTGGTTATTATTTTATTTGCTAGATTAGCAATCTCTTGAGGAGCAGCATTTGTATTACCACTAGTTTTAACCATTGATGATGAAACTGGATT
Organism: Chernovozyma sophiae-reginae; assembly: GCA_030564725.1. Lineage (NCBI taxonomy): Eukaryota > Fungi > Ascomycota > Pichiomycetes > Serinales > Debaryomycetaceae > Chernovozyma > Chernovozyma sophiae-reginae. Next base: position 9,922 of record JAKTYG010000222.1, on the reverse strand, counting down.
TGGGTTATTTGACTGTTTGTTCGTTGCTTGTTGTAGTATGAGTTCTGCTTGTGGAGTTGGTTCTATTGATATACCAATAATAAGGTCAGTATTTGATCCCACGTTGTCATTGGAATTACCATCTGTGGACATATCTATATCTTCTCCGACCAGACTGGTGATGTTAGAAGTTGAATTATTAAGTTTGAAGATTGCTGATGGCTTTAATGGGTTGATGCTTCCGATTAATTTATATTCGCTGACTCCAGGTAATTGAATATACACCAATCCAGTATAGTTAGGATCTATAAATTCTGTTTGAGGTAGTAAAAATAATGCTAAATGGGATACATTTGAGGCATTGGGGATGGTTATTAAGTATTTACTAGGCTCAACTTGAGTGGCTATTTGCATAGGAAGCTTAGCACAAACTGCTCCAAACATTCTTTTTTTTTTTCTTTTTCTTTCCTCGCCAATCAACGGATTTACTATGATCTACTAACCTGTTTCAAATATACCAAAAATTTTGAATCAATTGTCTATTGAATTCATTTGATTTAAAAGACAATATTGAAGCTCCTCTCGTAATCATTTACGATCTCTCTTCGTTTTCGTTGCCCTGAGCATTTTCCTGCATCAGTTACTACCCGCAACTCAATTGTGAGATCTCATTGAGGAGGAGAGAATTAATTTTTTTTTTCAGTTTCAATTTTTCATTCTGTAGAATAATCTTCTTTCTAAAACTAACCCATAGTGTACAATCTCTCAGTAAAGTGTTACTGATAGGGTGGTACACATGTACTGGGCAATTAGAAGCTGATGCATTTGTTTTTGAGTTCCTTTTTCTGGTGTTTTGCATTAGAAATTCAAAGGAACCCTTATGACTTCTGGTGATATTGGTGATACTTTTGCCCTATACCAACTACGTTGAACATATTTTCCATCTTTGAGCTTGGTTCGCCTATGCATTAGATGAATATGGAAAAGATACTTCGTGACATTTATATTGTTAATGTAACCAACTTTTTCTTTTTTTTTTTTCTTTCTTCTTTTCCAATTTTCTTCACATTATGTACTTGTATTGTTCTGACTTTGTACAACAACCCAACTAGTTGCACACCCACAAGCTATAGCGATAACTGATCCGTCATATAGAAGATTAAGATAATCAAATGTGACTTCGTCAGCCGTAATTCGTTTTCTATCCTGGTTCAATACTCCACAATTTCCATGCTCCCCCCATCCCCATGCCTTAACTTGATTGTTTACTATCACTAGTCCATGTTCACTTCCGAGCGCAAAATCTTCTACTCTGTCATCGGAAGGAAAGATTTGACCATGACTGTTATTGCCAAAGGATTTCAACCTTCCCTCTTGTAAGATATGAATAGACGACCACATGGCTTTTATTTTGATCGGAATAACGCCACTGAAAGTTTTCAAAATTTCTTCATCTTGTAAAGCTTTCTGAACCTTATCTTGATTTCCAAAGATATGAACCTTTGAGTTGTATAAGATTGTGAAATCCCTTCCAACATCATATTTATATACTACAGTGGGATCAATATTCAGTCCCCAAGAAATTTCAGTTGGTGTCCACAAAATCTTTTCATCGGTGATTCCCAATTGACCTTTCCTTGATGTGCCCCATCCAAAGAATTTTCCATTTGCTAATTGTACAATTGTATGATTAATAGATGATTTTATTTGAATTATGGAATCAGGAAAGGTAAAAGGAACTTTTGTCAATGTTAATGCTTTAGTTATTCCCTTCCCTAGTCCAAGTTCTCCCTTTGATCCAGTTCCACATACATATAGTTGATTCTTGGTATCCACTAGAACAGAAAACTCCCATCCACAGGAAACATTTGACCATTTTCCTGGAATCTTGGTAAATTTATTTGTTTTGGTAGGGTTACTGGAAGGAGTAGTAAGCGAGTGAAGACCACTACTTGTGGTATGAGTCGTCATCGAAGTAATAGTCCTGTGAACACCTGAGTTATCACTCCCATTGACGGGCATTCCACGTTGCCCAAAACCATTATCTCCACAAGAATAGACATGGTTATTTGAATTAAACAATATCAAAGTATGATTGCCTCCACAAGCAATTTTTGAGGGCAAATTATTCAATTCATCTCCATCTCCTTCTATTACTGTTTCCTTCAATACGTTTTGATCGTCGTAGTTCCCAATTCCTAGTTGTCCAGAGCCATTTGATCCACAGCAAAGAATAGTATATGTCATATTATCATCGACTTGGATGAATAATGTTCACTATTTTTGAGATCAATTCTTCAAGATTGGGTGCAAATAAGCCTCTAATTAAGTGAATACACCGCAACCAGATAAAGGTTCCCAAAACAGAAAATATGGCTATTTCCAATACACTACTTTCCACGATTTCAATTCCTTTTTTTTTTTTTTTTTTTTTTGTTAACTGTCCTACGTTTGGGAAATCGTAAAGTGTCCTGGAAAGATTTCTGGCAATGTCTTTAATGGGATGGGATTTTGGTGGTAGTTTACTTACCAAACGGTTGGAATTTTTCCGTACCGTTTTCCTCAACCTAAAAAAATGGCCGCGTAACAGAATTGTAGAGAATCAGTCGATATTAGTCAGCTGATATGACAAATCTGTCAATACTATAGAGTGTCATTAATCCCAATACCAAACGCTATTAGGTCACTTAACCAACTCCCCACCGCGATATCATGAAAGTTCTTGCTTTGGTAAATCCACTGTGTTCAATAGCCAACTAAGAATGTATTACAAATTGAATATCGAGTAAGTGTGTCTTAGGTGATATGCGGCGTTGTAGCTTTTAAGCCTGAGAAAGAGAACAGGAGAGCCAAAAAAAAAAAAAAAAAAAAAAATGAAAAATTGTGGCGCGTCCGTTTGGAACTGATGCCACTCCTGGTAACTCATCCTGTTATTAATCAAACCCAAAATGCTACCAGAAAGCCTTTCTTGATATATTAACCGAAGTTTCTTCTGATTAAAATTTTGTAGATAATTTAATTTTGTTATCAACTTTGTTGTATTTATAATGACTCAAGATTCTACTTTTCAATACTCTTTTGGTACTAGAGCTATCCATTCTGGAGCTCCAATAGATCCCCATACTGGTGCAGTTATTGAACCAATTTCTCTTTCAACAACATTTGCTCAATCTAAACCAACAGTTCCAATTGGTGCTTTTGAATATTCTAGATCTGCTAATCCAAATAGAAATAATTTTGAAGAAGCTATTGCTTCATTAGAAAAGGGAAAATATGCCATTGCACTTGCTTCTGGTTCTGCAACCACTTCATTAGTAATTCAATCACTTGCAATTGGTTCTCATATTATTTCTGGTGGGGACGTTTATGGTGGTACTCATAGATATTTTACTAAAGTTGCTAATACTCATGGAGTTGATGTTACCTTTGTTGGTGATTTAGTTAAAGATGTTAAGGCTAATATTAAAGAATCTACTAAATTAGTTTGGCTCGAAACTCCTTCAAACCCAACCTTAACTGTTACTGATATCTCTGAAGTTTCAAAAATTTTAAAAGATCATGAAGCTTCTACTGGAAAAAAGATTTATCTTGTTGTTGATAATACTTTCTTATCTCCTTATATTTCAAATCCTTTGGTTCATGGTGCTGATATCGTTGTTCATTCAGTTACCAAATATATTAATGGACATTCAGATGTTGTGATGGGAGTTCTTGCAACAAACGATGACCAATTACATGAAAGATTAAGATTTTTACAAAATGCTATTGGTTCTATTCCTTCTCCATTTGACAGTTGGTTGGCTCATAGAGGTTTGAAAACTTTACATTTAAGAGTCAAACAATCTTCAAATTCTGCTCAAAGAATTGCTGAATATTTATCTCAACATCATGCAGTTTCCTCTGTTAACTATCCAGGTCTTAAAACTCATTTAAATCATTCAGTTGTTGCTAAACAACATAGAGATGGTTTAGGAGGTGGTATGATTTCATTTAGAATCAAAGGAGGAGAAAGTGCTTCTACTGCATTTACTTCTTCTACTAAGTTATTCACTTTGGCTGAATCTTTAGGAGGTATTGAATCTTTAGTAGAAGTTCCTGCTAGTATGACCCATGGTGGTATTCCAAAGGCTGAAAGGGAGGCAAATGGAATATTTGATGATCTAATCAGAATTTCTGTTGGTATTGAAGAAACTGATGATTTGATTGCTGATATTGAACAAGCTTTAGAAAAATCTTCTTAATTTAAACGTGGTATAAATTTTTTTTTTTTTTCTTTAGAATAATGTTATTTAATATACACATATAAGTGTCATAGTATCAGTAGATAAATGTGTTGCATTTGCATTGAGCTCTGTGAAGATGGGATTCTTCTGAAAGGAATCGCACAAGTTGCAACCATTTCTGGCGTCCTGCGTACAGTTCAGTTCTCATTAGTATAATGACAACCACAATTCTAATCAAAGAGTAGCAACAGCTGTTCACAACTTTCTTCTTCTTTCTTCTTTCTTCAAAGAGTACCGATTATCATTATTCCAACAACAGATTCACGAATTCTCTTTCCTAGCATCCGTTTCTATTTTTGACTTCTTTTTTTGTTTTTCCATGAAGTTTGAGAAACAATTATTTATTGCTTCCTTACTTCTCTCATTGAATAGATCAGTAGCTCAAACAGTTGATACTGGAGCAGAAGTAATCTGTTCTTCTACAGATCCATCTGATTGTTATCCTAAAGTATTTGAGCCTACCTGGGAGTGGCAAGAGATTAAGGAAGGTCAAGAAATTCCCGCAGGGTTGCACGTTAGATTAAATATTGATACTTTAAAGAAGGAGGCAAAATTTAATCAAGAAGATAACCAAGAAAACTCTCAGATTATAATGGTAGATCAACAAAATGATGAAAAGCCTATCAGTCAAGAGGATACTGAAAAAGCCATCCAGAAGGCATTAGCAGAAGCTAAGGAATCTAGAAGTCTGAAATCAAAAGTATCTTTGGGAGACTTAAGTAATTATGATGCTGCAATTAATGAAATCAAACTTTCTGATTCTGAACCTGATTCCAATAGATTAGTTTTGGCACTTGAAACTTTGATTGAATTAAGTCATGATATAGAATTTGGAGCAAAACTTACGCAAGATAAAGAAATATTCAAACATTTCCTTAAGTTAGCATCTGACTTTAATTCTAACTCTACTCCAATACAAGAAATGACATATAGAATCATGGGATCGGCACTTCGTAACAACCCTGAAGCCATTGATAACGTGTTACAAAATCAATCAGCAGATTTTATCGACACTTTGTATCTACAATTGAAGTCAACTGACTCCGACATTATCCAAAAGAGAATATTAGGAATAATTCATGCCTTGACTCAAAATGATCATTTCAAGTTGAAATACTTTGGTGGAAATGACAGCAAGACTTTGAATGAACTTGTTACCTTGTTCACAACCCTTGGATTTCAATCTAAAGTAAGATTAATCAATATTTTTGAAGACTTGAAATTAATAAATTTTGATAAAAGATCTAATCAAAGAAGTGTCGTTGAAGATTCAGCAAATCCTGAAAAGCAGTATTCCCAATTTTTGCAATCAGAACTTCTCAACGGGAAGACTAGTTCAGAGTCTCAATTCAGACTATTTTTCAACAAATTAAGTGAATTACATGTTTCGAATAATTCATTAAAACCTAGTAAAGAGTTCATTGCTTGGTTAGCAGAAGAAGCAGAATCAAGAAATAATAGTGGGAACAGAGAGAGAGATTCAACTTACTCTACAGAAGATGAAACTTTTGATAAAAGTTTGTTGCAAGCAAGACATTTGATATTTGGCAATCCAATGGGACTAAGAAAAGCTCTTGCTGATGAGTTGTAAACCAGCAGTTTATTCAACACGAAACATTTATACACATATTTACTAGATCAAATATAAATTTTAAGTAAACATTTATTATACAAAATATCATGAATTTGCAAAATATTTATATATTATGAATCACACCTTCTTTGATATTATTTAATCAAATAAACCGAATCCCATGTCATCATCAGATTCTTCCTTTTCTTCTTCAGCTTCTTCTTCAGCAGCTTCTTCAGTAGCAGCAGCACCAGAAGAACCAGCAGCAGCACCAGCTGGAGCACCAGATGGAACAGAAGATAATTTTTCGTTACCTTCAGCAATTAATTCTTCAACATTCTTACCTTCAACTTCAGATAATAATTGGGTGATCTTTTCATCTTCAACTTCAATTGAAACTGATTCTAAAACCTTCTTAATATCGGCAGCAGATGGGGAGGTGTTACCGGCGTTAACCAAAAGTAAGTAAGCAGCTAAGTATTTCACTAAAATGCTGTTAGTATTTCACATAATTTACTATATTTCTGACATTAAGGAATTAACTTTTGAACTTTGATATAGATATTTGTTTTGCGCTAATATAACAATTAACATGGCCTGTAAAATCATTAACTATCATGACAATTCATCAGGAATTAACTTGTAGTTTGTTATTTGAATATTGGGATCAAAATTTCAATATAGAGAGTCAAACTCTTATCCATCCGAAAATAAAATCAATATTTCACTTAATAGTTATATCTTCATATCCTTCATTAAAGGTATCTATACTTACTTTTTGACGATGGGTTATTAAAGCTATAGTGAACCTTCAAGTCGAATTTTCAGTAATATAATTGTCTTGAAGAATTTTGGTGATACTGACACCAACATGGAGAGTGAAAAAGCAGTCACCGTCACGTGATTGAAATGTTCTTAGGAGCGCTGCTTTGAAGAGAAGATAGACTTAAGTACTCCATCTGAGTAGCAAGATAAACAGCAAAACGAAGAACATGCCAATATGAATCTCACATAGTGCTTGGAGTGAATCAAGGTCATTTTAAGTCAGTAGCTAAAGGAATTTTGTATTTTCCTTTTTTTTTTTTGATATGACTCCGTTTTTTGAAATGATATGCTAAGTACTTTTCCAAGCTTGTGTCCAATAAGGTAATACGTATCTTTCATGATTCTTGCAAATTGTATCTAATATTGAGTTCTTGAAATTGCTTGTCATTATAGTCAATGAGCTATGTAAAATGGTGACTTCCTTAATTGGTTTGATTTGGCTGCAAAATCAAATATTAAGAAGTTCATCTATTTCTGCAATTTTGGATTCACAGTGTTTGATCACGTGCGTTGACTACACTTGAGCCATTGATGATAAGCATTGTCCGAGAATCAATATGAGTTATTGATTCCATAAACATTCCAATTGCACTGAAGAAACCGTATCAAATTCTTTGCCAAGTGGTAACAATGGCAACAAAACCATTTCCTGAATTATCAGAAGTTCAAAAATCTGACATTGTTGAAAAACTTCAGCAATGGTCCTTGTCCAATGGATTAGTAATGTATCCTCCAAATTTCAAACCATTTGGAGCTACTGTTGCACCAGTAACACTTTTCCCAACTCCGTTTCCCAAAAAATCATTTGAGAATGCTAATAATGTTCAGAAGACATTTAATCAATTGTATATCAACTTGGTAACTCAACAAAAGGACTGGTTGATTGAAATATTAGAATCATTGTCAGAATTCGACCCTGAATTCACTGGAAATTTATTCAAGATCTATAAGAAATCCCAAGCATTGGGAGTCAAACAGAAATTATCATTAGGGTTGTTTAGATCTGATTATATGCTTCACGAAAGCAATGATGGTTCAGAACCAGAAATTAAGCAAATTGAATTTAATACAGTCAGTGTATCCTTTGGAGGGTTGTCCACTAAAGTAGGTGAATTACATAACTACTTGAATAAGTCCGGTAGTTATGACTCTAATTATTCATATAAATATTATGACGACAATGAAATACCAATATCAAATTCAATTAATGAATTAGCAAATGGGTTAGCTACTGCTTCTTCTAGTTATAAGATCAATGAAAATTCTAAAAATCCGGTAATACTTTTCATTGTTCAAGAAAGCGAAAGAAATTGTTTTGATCAAAGACATATTGAGTATCTGTTACTAGAAAATCACAATGTTAAATCTTTTAGAGTAACTCTTGAAGAAGTTAAGAATTTCACAACAACTAATCAAGATAAATTGTATATCAAAAAATCAATGGATGAAGTATCAATAGTTTATTATAGATCAGGATATTCCCCTTCTGATTATGAATCAAATCCAGAATTAACTTGGGCCTCAAGATTGTATTTAGAAAATTCAATAGCAATCAAATGCCCTTCTTTATTAACTCAATTGAGTGGTTCAAAAAAGATTCAACAATTATTAACTAATAGGTCCACTATTGAAAATATTTTGCCAAATATAACCGATTCTGAATTGAAGAATTTATTGTCAACATTTGTTTCAATCTATCCTTTAGATGATTCCGATGAAGGAAAATTAGCTAAAAAATTGGCATTTGAAAATCCACAAGATTATGTTTTGAAGCCTCAGAGAGAAGGAGGCGGTAATAATATTTATAAAGAAAATATACCAGATTTTTTAAAATCGACTGATGAAAAGGAATGGGCAGCTTATATATTAATGGAAATTATTAACCCATCAAAATATGAAAACAAGATTATCCGGGATGATAAAATCTATAATGAAGAAATTATCTCTGAACTAGGTATATTTGGAACCATATTATTTAATGAAGAAACGGGAGAAATATTAAGCAATGAGAATTCTGGTTGGTTGTTAAGATCAAAATTCAGTTCAAGCAATGAAGGTGGGGTTGCAGCAGGATTTGGATGTGTTGATAATATTTATTTGTATTGAAAAAATAAAGAAAAAAGAGTAAAATCAAAATAGAATCCAGGCATATATCAATTTTTTGCTGTTTTCAATTTATTTTCAATAGAAATGACCCATAGAGCAGAACCAATAGTATTTGTAAACATGAAAAATATATTTAAAAACGGAATTGATTCCAAAAAGTTAGCAACTAATCCAAACCCCATGTATTGACCAGTATTTTCTCTATAAATGGCTTTAATTTGACGATCATCAAAACCCTTTAAAACAAAATATCTGTTATGAGCTTGTAAACCTTTCGAAGGAGATTGTATGAGTACAACTAACAAGGGGCCAATAAAAGGAATCGAGCCTATGATGACAAATAAGATTCCTTTTAATATAACTACCGGTATTACGAAAATCTTTGGTACGCTAAAGATTATATCTCCAATTTTTATGAAATATGGAACTTTGACAATTCTTCTTAATTTACCTTGAAATACGATTTCATCTTTATATTCTTTGCTTAATATTGCATCAAATGTAACATTCTGTATATCTGGTACAATCAACAATCCACAAATGAAATTAGAAATAAATATACTTTGTTGCAACACAGTTAACCAAGCGGCGAAGAATCCAATCGGTCCTGTGAATACAATTGCTAAAAATGCTTGAATCGGGAACAAAATGATATAACTAATGACGTAAATAAAGAGAATTAGAATGATTTGAGGAATTGCCAAAGATGAATAAAAGAGCCAAATAGAAGGATGAGAGAAAAAATAATATATTCCCTGATTGATGTTGGTTAGTATTCACAAGGTCTCTTGATTTATATAATCTAATAATACAATCGTATGTTGGTAAAGCTTACTTGTAGAGGAAATAAATACGTTGCAGAACAAATCATGTTAATGGGAGCCATAACAGGGCGATTCACTTTTGATTGCATTTTCAAAGTGAAGCTTTCAGAGATTGAATGCATATTTTTTAGCTGTTTTGCTGGGCTAAATAAAGTAGTTATGTCTTCTATTGGTGATAAAGAAATAAATTCTGGAACTAAATCTGTCCAATTGCTGCAAAAAAAAATAATAGAGAACAAAGTTAACTGAATAATAATTTGTCTAAGAAAAAAAAAACTGGACGAGTCCGGAGTCGAACCGGAGACCTTTCGCATGCTAAGCGAACGCGCTAC